>JAPYYZ010004343.1:6850-17490 GCA_030522705.1 Eretmocerus eremicus
ACGCCGTCGCTCTTGAGGGCCTTTCGCCGCTCCCATATTCGCCCTTTTCCAGCGACTAGCAGGCGAATTGGTGGAGTACCTGCTACTACGCCCGTTGCATCATAGGACACGGTGCGGTAGGCGCTGATCATCCGAAGCGCGAGACGCCGCTGGACTAGGCCTAGCTTCCCATCAATCACGGCCTCGCTGGCTATTCGACCCCAGACGGCCGCACCTTAGAGCATAATGGAGCAGCTCACGGTGCTGATTAGAGCTCCCCTGTTTGGCTTGGGCCCTCCAATGTTTGGCATAAGCCGCTGGAGAGCGCTGCCCACTCTGTCTGCCTTCAGCGCAGTCTCTCCAAGCTGGGCCTTGTAGCTCCACTTGTCGTCGAACCACAACCCAGGTACTCGAGTTCCCTCTTCGAAGGGATCTTGTGTCCGTCCATGGTGAACATGGGCATTTGGAAGCTCTTTCTTTTTGTGACTAGCATCCCTTCGCATTTGTGTTTGGCCAGCTCGAGATGGTTATCGGGGAGCTATTGGCCAACGCGGTAGAGTGTCTCGTTGCCTATACACTCGATTTCCCACGCGGTTTCGGCGACAACAACTAATGCTGCGTCGTCCGCAAACCCAACCAATTCTTCCCCTCTCCGGAAGGTTCAGAGCGAGGGAGTCGTCGTACTGTGTCTTCCATTCGAATGGGCCAGAGACAGAGCTCTGGGCTATACCCGCGGAGAGCTTCATCTCAATGCGCCCTCCGTCGGTGTCGAGGATGAGCACACGATCTCGCAGTCCATCGCTGATGACTGCCAGTGAGTAAGGTGGTACTCTTTCATAGAGAGACTTGTAGATCCGCTCCCACTTTGCCGTGTTGAACGCGTTTCTCACATCCAGCGCAATGATGGCACAGAACCCTCCTCCTGTCTGGAATGCCATATTCATCGCAGATTGTACTCTATCTTGCTCACACTTGATTGCGTGGAGTGTGCTGCGCCCTTCCCGGAAGCTAAACTGCATCGGAGACATCCCTCCGCTGCGCTCGTTCTCCTCCTCCAATCGGTTGAGGATCATGATGTCGTACATCTTCCCCTGGTTGTCCAGCATGTTGAGTGGCCGGTTCGACGAGGGCCTTCCGCGTCGCCGCCCTCCCCTTTCGGGATGAGCACTAGTTCCTGGCGTTCCCGCGTTCTCGGGAAGACTCCTGCTGACAGGCATTTGTTGAGTACTTTCAACAGGAGGCTAGGTCGCACCCTAGTCACAATCTTCAGAGCCCCGTTGAGAATCCCATCGAGTCCCGGGGCCTTGCCATTTGCGAGTGTTCTTGTGGCAAGCCTGAAGCTCTCCCTCGTCAGAAAGTTCCAGCTTCGGAGACTCTCGTCGGGAAAGTAAGCTTGGGATCTCCTTCTGGGTAGAGAGCTCTAGCTATCTCCATCACTGTCACCTCGTCCGTTGGTGCAGATCTCCCCTTTTGTGAGCGTAGCTTGCTTATGACGACCCTGTAAGGCATACCCCAAGGGTCGCTGTTGACCATGTTGTACAGGTTTTCCCAGCATTCCTGCTTGCTCCTGCGGATGGCATTTCAGAGCAGTTTCTCTGCCACTTTGTGTGCTTCTCTGTCGGCTCCCGCTGATGCGAGTCGACGTTCCCGTGCCTCTTTTGCTTGTCTCCTCTTGGCGTTGGAGTTGCGCCGGAGGCTCGCTATTTCTTCGCTCCACCAGTAGACCTGCTCCCTCTGGGAGCGGGGTTACTTTCTCCTTGGCATGGTGGCATCACAAGCTTGCGGGATGACTTCAGTGACGCTGTCTACAGTGTCGTTAGGTGATATTCCCTCTTCAAAATCCGATGCCTCTGAGATCACTGTCTCGAACCGCTCTTCATCAAGTTTGCGGATCTGCCATCTTAACATGGGCTGGGCGTTCCCATCCCTTTCCCCCCCGTCCATCCTGAAATGGATATACTGGTGGTTGCTCAGTGTTCCTGAGTCGAGAACCTCCCACGCCGTAACTCTTCGGGCAAGCCCTGAACTGACGAAGGTCAGGTCTAGCACAGAGGGAGATAAAACTGCCTCTCGGTGCCATGTCGCTTGTCCTACTTGGTTGAGCAGGACCATGTCGAGCTGAGCCATGGTCACCGCTACTGCGATGCCACGTTCATCCTCGGGCCCCCCGCTCCAGGTTGGTGACTTGGCATTGAAGTCTCCGTCCAGCACTCCAAGCCCCTCCCACTACTTCAGGCTGTTCTCGAGCTCTTCCATCTAGCTTCGGAAGTCATTTATCGAAGCGTTGGGTGAGTAGTAGCAATCATACACCGCAACGTCGCCGATAACTCTGCGAGCGAAGCCGTTCCCCCTCGTTGGTCTCTCGGTGTCGGTGAGTGAGACATCCCAGATTTGGACGGCCGCCTCACTACGCAGGTCTCATATCATCCTGACACTCTCCCGCCTAAGATTCCGCTCCAAGAAGATCAGGACATCTACTCGCAGTCTCGTAGCTTCTGCCTCGAAGAGGTCGTGGGCGTCTTTGCTCCTTCGGAGATTTGCCTGCAAAAACTTAGCCATTCCCGCGCTTGTTTCGGCGCCTGCCTGCTGCTCCTGCCTGTTGATAGGAAGTGCAGCATTGCCTCCCGGATATAAGGTTGCTGTCTACCTGCAGAGTTCCGCAGCTGAGGCACTTGAGCTATCTCACTTCGCGGTTGAGCGCTATAAGGCCTTCCGTGCCACAGTTTGAGCATCGCTTCGATCGGCACTCCTGCGGTTTGTCACATTTTGCAGACAAGTGGCCATACTGAAGGTAGTTGTAGCACCCCGACATTACCACCTCTTTCGCGAATCCGAGCAAAGCCCAGATCTACTCGGATTTTTCCCTTGCTCAGCAGGCCCTGTGCTAGCTTCGCAGAGACTGTGATCACCGCGACCTGGGTACATTTGTAACCCGGGCGTATGGTTCTCGCAGTCATACTCCCTGCGTGCTCCGCGCCAAGTACTGCCACGACGGCGTCTTCGACTTCTCGCAACGTGCTGATCTCGTCGATGTCCAGTACTTCCAGCGTGACAGTTGGGGTGAGGCGTCGAACCACTCCCGAGTCCTGGATTGCACCCTTGATGGCATTTCCAACGGGGTCTGCCTTGACCCCTTCCTCTAGCTCTATAAGGAGGTGGCCGTCCTTCGTTCTCCGAAATTTCGAGACATTCGGAGCGACTGCCTGAGCGCCCTCTCCTGGCTTGACTTCTCTATGCATTTCCGCATAGGATGAGCCACTCTCTCTAACTTGGACGAGGTCCATATCTGGTCTCGCTCTTCTCTCACTTCTCTTTGGCCTCTTTTTATTTTCTCTCTGCTTATCTCGGGCCCCCGATGCATCCGCCACGCTGCGCTTCCCACGTTCCCTGCGCCGTCCGGTCCTCTCCCAGCCTGGGTCGCTATTCATGGGCTGGCTTCCCACGGAACGGAACGAGAGTGGCGTGCAAGGTGTTAATGCCTCTGATTCCGACCTGCCGGCTCCCCGCTTCGGCAGAATGAGATTGACCGGTCTAAGGGCCAGCCGCTTCGTCCTCTCCCTCTGGTCCTCCTTCCCGCTGGAGTGACTCGTGCAGCCTCTCTTGTTCTGGCTCCCTTGCCCGGGGTTATGGGCGAAATGGATGAGCCTCGACTGGGCTCAAAAGGACACCGCCGCCGCCGCCGCGGTTTCCTCGGCAACGTTCTCCAGAGCCGGGTTAAGCTTGTCCTTCAGCTCCGTAGTCTTTTTCCTGACCTCTTTCAGTCCTTCGCGTGAAGTCACTGCTCTCTTCACAAGCTCCTTTGTTGTTTTCTTGGCAGTGGCATACCTATCTCTTTTCTTTCCCTTTCTTTCTGGTGGTCGATGAGACTAATCTGCTCGCAGACGTTGTAACGGGTTGCGCCTCTGGGTTTGCACAGAGCACGGCACCGCCTAAACCTCCCCGCTTATTGAGGTAACATCCACGGTGTTATAACCAACCCACCCTGGAACCGCTCGCGCTCGTAAGCGTAGCTTTTCGCTCTGTCGAATCTTCTTTCTCCTCTCTCGGTCGTCCGGTGATCACTCTTTGGGTCGTCGTTAATCACTGGGCAGCGCCTCTTGCTTGGCGCTGCAGCGCTCGTTCTCGCTCTCTTTTCCGGGTGATCGCCGTCTTGATGAAGTCAGCGATCTCATCCCACGTCTCCTTACTGCAGAGCATGGCAGGCACAAGGTTCCCAGGTGTGATCTGGAACCCGAGCCGGTCCATAAGCTCCGCTCTCTCTGTATTTGTATCAGCACACGCAAAGAGTGCGTGCTCCACGTCGTCCCAGTCCGCCTCGCACATCTGGCAAACCGGGTTTTCCCTCTTCTGGAACCGCTCCAGGTACCCCCCGAAACAGCCTTGTCCACTCAAGGCCTGCATCAGCCAGTAGTACAGCTCGCCGTGAGCCCAATTGATCCACCTGTGTAGATCGGGGATAAGCCGGTGCGTCCACGCGCCCTTGGTCGAGCTGTCCCACTCTCTTTGCCAATCGGCCACTGTCGCCTCCCTTTGAGGATCTCGGATGAGGGCCTTGCGGGTCGGGTCCAGTTCCACTCCATCGTTCTTCAGGGACTCTTGGCGGTCCCATATATGCACCCGTTCCATCACCAGCAACCGAATAGGTGGTGTGCTCGCCAGCACGCACACTGTTTTCTGCGACACCGTGCAGTAGGCGCTGGTGGTCCGGAGTGCCATACGCCGCTGGACGGGGCCCAGTTTCGCATAAATCACGGACGCCTCGGCTACTTGACTCCAGATCACGGCACCGTAGAGCATGATGGAATAGCTCACGGTACTGAGTAACGCTCTTCTATTCTGCATCGGCCCGCCGATGTTCGGCATGAGCCGCTGGAGAGCACTGCCTACCTTATCTGCTTTGAGCGCGGCTTCACGAACCTGTGCCTTGTAGCTTCACTCATCGTCGGACCACAGCCCAAGGTACTCCATTTCTCTCCTGGCTGGGATCTCATGCCCGCTGATGACAAAGACAGGCCTCTCAACGCTCCTCCTCTTTGTGACAAGCTTCTCCTCGCACTTGTGTTCGGCGAGTTCCAAGTGGTTCCCGGGAACCACTGACCGATGCAATAGAGGGACTCATTCCCAATGCACTCCACCTGCCACGCGCTTTCAGCGACTACCACTAGAGCCGCATCGTCCGCGAAGCCTACAAGTTCCGCCTCATCTGGGAGATCCAATTCGAGGAACTCATCTTATCGTGTGTTCCATTTGAACGGCGCTGAGACGGAGCCCTGGGCTATGCCTGCAGAGGGTTCTAACTCGATTCGGCCTTTGTCCGTGTCGCAGACGAGTACTCAATCTCTAGGTCCATCGTTAACAATCGCCAGCAGATAGGGCGGCACTCTTCCATTCAAGGACTTGTGAATGCGCTCCCAACTCGCAGTGCTGAATGCGTTCTCAACATCCAATGCGATGATAGCGCAGAACCCGCTTCCTGGCTCATGCCCCATTCTCAATGTGGCCTCGACTCTATCTTGCACACACTTTATGGCGTGCAACGTACTGTGCCCTCTGCGGAAGCCGTACTGCATCGCGAACATTCCTCCACTGCGCTCGTACTCCTTCTCCAGTCGGTTGAGGACCATGCGGTCGTACATCTTCCCCAAGTTGTCCAACATGTTGAGCGGTCGGTTCTATGAGGGCTCTTTTGGGTCGCCGCCTGCTAGCAGGCATTGGTTGAACACCTTCAGCAAAAAACTGGGCCGGGCTCTAGCTACGAGCTTCAGAGTTTCGTTAGGGATCTCATCTAGTCCCGGGGCCTTGCCATTCGCAAGTCTCTCCACGGCTTGCCTCAGCTCGCCCTCGTCAAATGGAGTGATGGTCTCGACAACGACACTGGGGAAAGTGAGCCTGGCTCCTCCCTGAGGGTACAGGACCCTGGATATTTTCAGCACTGTCTCCTTGTCAGTTGGTGCAGACTCGTCCTCCTGCGAGCGCAACTTGCTCATCACCATCCTTTAGGGCGTTTTCCATGGATCGCTGTTGACCATGTTGCACAGGTCAACCCAACACTTCTGCTTGCTTGAGCGGATAGCGTTCCGGAGGAGCTTTTCTACTGTTCTACGTGCTTCCTTGTCGGCTTCGGCTGTCGCGAGTCCGCGTTTGCGTGATCGCTTCGCTCGTCTCCTTCTGGCATTGGCGTCTCTGCGGAGACACGCTATCTGTCCATTCCACCAGTGAATCTGCTTTCTGTGGAAGCGAGGGAGATTTCTGTGTGGCATGGAGGCTTTGCAGGCTCGAGATATGGCTCTCGTGACGTTGATTACCATTTCGTCCGGTGAGAGGCTTTCTCCGGGCTCTTCAACCGTTGAAATTGCCTCTCTAAACCTCTCCTCGTCGGGTTTGCGGACTTGCCATCCAATGATCTGCGGCTCATTCTTTGCTCTTTCCCCTCCATCCAGCCTGAAGAGGATGTGCTGGTGGTCGCTGAGAGTTTTGCTTATCCAAGACCTGCCATGCCGTAGTTCTTCGCGCGAGTGACGAACTGACGAATGTCAGGTCAAGAACGGAGGAAGATGCATCTCAATGCCATGTCGCTTGTCCCACTAGGTTGAGCAGGACCAGGTCGAGCTGAGCCATGGTCACCGCCAATGCGATGCCGCGCTCATTTCCCAGTCCTCCGCTCCAGGCTGGTGATTTTGAGTTCAAGTCCCCAGCAACCACCGCGAGTTCGTTCCACTGCTTCAGGCTGTTGTCGAGCTCTTCTAGCTCACTGCGGGAGTCACTCATCATCGCATTGGGTAAATGGTAACAACTTTACACCGCACCCTCGCCGATGACTCTGCGAGCGTAGCCTTTTCCTTTCGACGGTTGCTCGACGTCGATAAGTGAGGCATTCCAAATTTGGACGGCCGCCGCATTACCCATATCATGTATGGTCCTGGCGCTCTCCCGCCTGAGGTTCTGCTCCGAGATGATCAGTTCGTTCAGTCCTAGTCCCGTAGCTTCTGCCTCGAGGAGGTCGTGGGCGTCTCTGATCCTGTGGAAGTTCGCTTGCAAGAAGCTAGCCATCTCCACGTTTGTTCTTGTGTTCTCTTGCTGTCTTCGTCTGCTGGTAGCTCTTGCAGCACAGCATCCCAGATCTGTGGTTGGAGTCCTTCTGCAGAGCTTCGCAACTGAGGCATTCGTGCTCCTTAGAGGAGCAGGCAGTCGCTATATGTCCCTCCTCGCCGCAGTTGAAACAGTGCTTTGGCCGCCTCTCTCGCTGCTCATTACACTTCACTGACAAGTGCCGTACAGGAGGCAGTTGTAGCATCTCGGGATCCCTCTTTTCTCATGGATCCTGGCGATTACGTGGTTGATCCGTATCTTTCCCTTGTTCATGAGGGGTCTAGCTAGCTCAGCTGGGACCGTAATCACCGCAGTCTGGGTTCCTCTGAACCCTGAGCGTATGGTCCTTGCAGTGACACCCCCAGCATGTTCTCCTCCTAGCTCTGCCACGGAGGCTGCCTTTACCTCCTGTAATGTGCTGACACCGTCGATGTCGAGCACTTCGAGGGTGACAGTCGGGGAGAGCTTCCTCACCTCGCCCAAGTGCTGGATGGCTCCCCTCACGGCAATCTCGACGGAGTCCGCCTTGACCCCTTCCTGCAGCTCTATGAGCTGATGCCCATCATTTGTTTTTCGGAGTTTCGTGACTTTCGGAGCTAACTCCTTGGCCTCAGCCCCCTGCTCGAACCTCCAAAGCATGTCTGCGTAGGTCAGGCCATTCTCTGTTGGCTTGACAATCACAGCGTCCAGTCTAACTCTTCTCTTTGTGCCCTTGCCTCTCCTCTTCTTCTTCTCCTTACTCTGCTCTACATCCCGCTGAGGATTCAACGGGTCCATGCCGGCAGCGCTGTTCTTTCTGCGCCCTCTTCTTCGCTTAATCACCTCTCTCCAGTCGGAGCCCCTGTTCCCTGGCTGGCTCTTCGCTGAGCTGAACGAGGCTGATTTATCGGGCGTGAATGCGGCTGACTCTACCGTGCAGTCCCACAGTGTGGCGGAAACAGTGATTTCGGGCAGAAATCGTCGCTGCGCGAGTATTTGAGCTATCGGTATGATTCAAAATGGATTTCTTTCGTCTTTCTTAGTTCTACACGATGTACATGTGAGAATTTCGATTGGAGCGATTTTTTGTGGTCGAAATATAATCATAAGCCAGACTTGAGCAGAATCAGAGGTCCATCACGCAGACTGGGTAGTAAGAGCTCGTCTTGAGCGACTAGTGCCATCATGAAAATAATTTTTATGCTCTCTGGGTGATCATATCTGTCACTTGTGACCAGGGAAGGGGTTGGGGATAGCTACCAAAGATGTGGATGGATCATTGAGGAAAAATTTATGAATCGAGCGGTATTAATCGAATCGAGTTATGAATCCGTCCTTGTGCCACCTCGAAATCAGTTGTCATACCTTTTGCCATCGAAAATCTTCCATTTGCGATCGGATAGAGGTTTGTGGATGGCCGCCAAGGTCGCCGAGATCGATTTTAAGGGAGAATCTTCGAGTCAGATTTGGGCGAAATTGACTGATAATGCCGGGTTCATCGGGACAAGTGGATTTTTTATATGAAGATGAGCTCGTGCCAACTCCGAAGTTTTTGGAATACATTTCGGGCATTAGTGTCTATAATTTGCGACCAGATAGAGGATCGAGAATTGCCGCTAGAAAATCTGGGGAGCTCATTTAGGGCAAAATTCTGATGATGATCACTGCGCACCCGTAGGCAAAAAATTGCTCCAATCGGAATTCTCGCAGGTGCATCGTGTAGAGTTGAATAAGACGGAAAAAATCTTTTTCGAATCATACCGATAGCTCAATCACTCGCGCGGCGACAATTTTTGCCCAAAATTACTGTTTTCGCTGCACTGTGCGTCCTCCTGCACTGGTAGAGTGCTCTTGAGGAGTCTGAGTGCCGATCTCTTTGCTCTTCTTTCCTGCTCCTCCTCGCAGCTGGTGGGGCTAGTGCGGCTTCTCTTACTCTGATTGTGACTGCTCGTCTCGGGGATCGGTTGGCTGACGAAGATAGGAGTCACCGCTACCCTTTCGGCGTACTTTTCCATGGTGGGACTGAGTTCTTCTCTCAGGTCAGCCACTCTATTCCTAGCCTCATCCAATCCTTGCCGCAGGGTACTCACTTCCTTGACGAGTTCTTTCGTTGTTTTTCTGGCCGTGGCGTGCTCCTCTACATCCTTAGTGATGTGGTCTAGCAACCTCAGCACTTTTTTGAGGATCTCTTCCTCTCGCGAGTGAGCTTCCCTGAACTTGCCCCATTGTTTCTGCAATTCAGAAGCTTTGGCTCCGCCTCCACCACCGACTCCGGGCCCTTGACCAACCCTCTGGCTTGGCTCCTGCCCGTTACTCACTTCATCGATGATCATGAGATTGTCGTCACCGATCTTCGCATCCGGTTTCGCGCTGGTGCCGGTCTCCACACCCGACTTCGCATTTATACCGATCTTTGCACCCGGCTTCGCATTTCCACCGGTCTTCACACCCGGCATTGCCTTGAGAATGCTCGTCAAATCACGACTAGGAGAGGTTTGGCCACCCGCAGATTCCGAATAGTGACCAAGAACGATAGACGAGCTCTCGGTGCAAGTGTGCTCCACTTGGGAAGTAGAGTCGTGCGGATCCGGAGTTTTATCGGTCGAACTTAACATCTCACATCGTGTTCAGAAAGAGGGACCTACTAATCACATACAGGCCGGCGCCGGTACCAGTATGGAATCCCTCAGATGGTATTGAGGGCAGTTCTGTGTGAGTGTATGTGTATCGTGTGGTGAGTGTAGGCTTCACCTTCCTTCCCCCCGAAGAACAGTAACCGATGGGTCCCCCCAGTTCCAAGCTTAGGCTCCTCTGTTAGGTCGGTTCTCGTCCCTTTGCGATTACTTTACGCCACCAAAGAGGGACAGTCCGTGTTGTTACTCAGTGTGGGAAAGCCCAACTTGATTCAAGCCCCCACTTCTCAGTTGTAACTCGACTTTTCCAGCAGTAGAGGTGCCCTGCACTAGCAAGGTCATCGCGTTCGTCTAATTAGCATGAGGCACATCCCTAGGAACAGGCAAGACCCTCAGCCACAAGTTCGGGAGGATAGATTGGGTTCAGCAGAGTGTCAGTGTAGTGCTTTCGGTGTGAAGTGTAGTCTCCTTGTCTGCGATTGCTTATTTTATTTATCCATCAATACACCAAGTTGTGGAACTCCACTATCCGCAACCGGTGGACGCATCCGGTAGCATTGAGAATGCGTGGCCCTGAGGAGAGGGACCCAACTTCCCGGGTCCCTCACGTCAAGGTCCCGGAATCTATCTTTTTTATTTTTTTTCTCAAGGTGGTTCAAAAAAGGGCAAATCCGCAGACCGGACGACAGGCTGCCTCAGGAGCGTGAAAAAGCTCCTGGGACGAGCCCCTCATGACAGGATGAGCCCAAGGGTCAGTTCGGGCGGCGAAAGGAGCCGACGTTTGGCTCGAATCATTTCCCGGCCATTCCCAGGGACTCTTACCGTCTAAATCCCTCTCGGCCTCGTACTTGTTAACAGAGAGAGGCCGAGATAAAATCCACCAACTTACCTATCCATGCCCGGGACTGCGCGTGCATTACTTCAGGCATGGGCGGCGTTTCTCGCGCTCCATGGGTGGCG
>JAPYYZ010004344.1:0-10638 GCA_030522705.1 Eretmocerus eremicus
AGAGAGAGAGAGAGAGATAGGAATTCTCTCGGGCATGCTATGACTCTGTCATCGCAAGTGCTCCTCCGAACATACGCATGTGAATAGGTCCGGGAGTGCGTGAGCGAACCTCGATAGATGTGCGTGTTTTGTACGAACATCACATTCCAGTTCGTCTCGGAACACCGTTTACCTGAAGTCCAATTCACCCAAGCCTCCGCGCGAGAAAGTGAGGGTAGATAAGTGACGTGTTCGTCGGTGGATTGATTCCGCCGAGGGAGAAGGACGGCGTCATCTGACCCAGCTTCTGAGTGTCAACAGTAGAATCAGCCCCCTAGATCTATATTACCTGCTGAAAAGCTTCGAGAAATTCGAGAACATCGATCCCTGCAAGTCAACCTCAGAGCTTCATTGTAAACGTACGATTCCGGAAGCTGAAAGATTGGATATAAATCGTGTGTTGCAGACATAATTATCTTCGATTGCGTTTCGAAATTCATTCAAACTGCAAATTTACGATTCCGAGATACAATCTCATGCGGTCAGTTTTTTAATGTTCAAATTTATAGAATTTCGCATACTATCCAGTCTGAATAAATTATTCTTATCTCATTCTCACTCCGAATTATGGTCTATTCTTTTGATTTCGAAAATGCATGCAAATTCGATGATCCGAATATTGATTGAATCATACTGCCATGAACTGATAGTCGAACATTCTTATTCCATTTTAGATGATCCTATCTCAGCACAAGAATTCCATAATATAAACCCTCCAAGATTGAAAATAACAGTCGATCATTCTAACGTCTATGACAAAACCTATATACAATCCATAATATTGAATATCGAGTCGTGATTCTTGATTATTGGATATTCAATTATTGAATTACAAAAGAAAGGACCATTCGAACCATTTGCTGGTATCTGGAATGGGTAAGTGCAACTTGGCAGCCCGCCCGTAAGACTGGTTCCTCAAATCTAAATATATTTGTCGGTCCAAACACTTACGTCAGGACTCAACATTTTGGCATCCCTTGTGGGGGTCGGTTCCCCGTGAGAAAGCTATGATGACATTCTTCCGGAAACGTGATTCAGAAAATCGGGAACATCATCCACTTGTGACACTCATGACACTCTCTTCAAAGTAACATTGTTCGAGAAGCTTTGTCCAAGATCCATAAATATGACGGCAGTATTCCATTGAGCGAGTTCATTCGAGATGTTAAGGATCAACAAGATACCGTTCCGGAGAATATACATACAGACTCCCTGCGCGGTATCCAGAAACAGGTTACTTTCATGGACCGGAACGATCCGAGGACATTACGTCTCACTCACTCATGAGATTCAACTCGAACGGACGAATCGTCGCTCATGCCAACTAGAGTTATTCGTCTCAGGACGCTAGATCATCCAACCTGAACGGGCGTGTCCCTTCCCCCGCACTCCGTCCTAACTCACCATATCCTCGCTCCTCGTCTCCGTAACGGTCTAAATCCCCTCAAAGATCACAATCACCGCATAGACTTCGATCTCCTTATCGGAATTTCTCATCGGTCCCCTATCCATTCTTCCCTCCGCAAAGATATATATCCCAGTAACCTTATTCATTTCAACCACCTACGTACGTTGGATATTACCCTCACTTTCATGGCCGATGCTTACAACAGAAACCAGGGTTGGCCACTCCAGAATTCCTAGAACCCCTCTCAAGCCCAAGAACCCACTGATGGCCATCATTTGAACTCCCAGCCTGCTCGCAGTCAGGAATCGACCGCGGGCAAGCCGGCAGCCTCGCTAGTAAAAATCATGCACGTGAGCGATTTTAAATAGCCAAAAGTCCAGGATTTGGACCTATAATGAAGATCCAACATGATATACTTTCCGCGGAGATAGGTCTCGTCTACCGAGATACGGGAGCTGACATTTGTACAGTCAGATTGAGATCCCTGAAGCGTTACGTGAAGATGGACGCATCACGAGTCATTCGAATCACCGGAGTCTCTCATGATTCCATAATCGAGACTTGCAGTTTTGGGAAAGTAATTAGACCACATATCCTCCCTCCATCTTCTGCAGTCAAAGTAAGTTATTACTTTAGGTTCAGACTAGTTTCGAAAATACGGAGCGTGGATTTTATTTGAAAAAAATTTCATTTTTCTCGAGAGAAATAGAGAGTATCCCATTCGTCTCCTATCTCAAAAACCCAACCTAGACTCCTCCAATGATGGAGAAGAAGATCCAGACAGAGAGGAAATCTCCTTTTATCCGTTGCCGGGCTCTATAATATTACCTGACCGAAGGACAGAGAACCCTTCAAATCAATGCCAAAGTAGTAAAATCGGCGTATTGATCGAGATGAATGATGAGCCCGAGGCAAAAATCATGCCCATCCCAATCACACATTGCCTTCCAATAATGCGCCGCAAGGTCCTAGCGCATTACGCCTCGACCATGCAGATCTATTCGAATTACTCATGAGTAACTGCTTGAGTTACATATTAGTCACTCAGCCTTGCTATCGGTAGCGCCAGTAACGCAAGTAACCCAACGGAGTTGCATATGTGCAGCGCAACCTCTCTTTCGATTGGGTTACCTGTCAGTGAATCAGCGTTGCCCTTTGCGACGCCAGTAGCGCAAGTAACCCAACTGCTAGAGTTGCATACTCCTACCACAGCTACACCATTTGCTGCCAATTGTCCCGACTGGAGTGAACTACTAAATCAACAATGCGATGCTTGCATTGAGATGCTCTACGCCTCGAATATTTTCCAAATTACTCTCCCAGCAAGAACAAGAACACCAATTCAATGAGAGATCAGTGACCAGGACGGTGACGCTTCCTTCGCTTGATCGCAAACAAAGGATGGAATATTCATAGGAAAGAATGCCATCACAGGAACAAATCGTACATTTAATATATAGCAATCAACACCCTGGATAGGGACATTACCCTGGAAATTCCGCCCCAGGAACTCCAACCCTTTGATCTCGAAGGATCGGCCGCCTTTTTCGATTCAGGTCCAGAACCAGAAGAACCTCCGAGTAGAATGAAGAGGAACGACGGATCAAACTCATCACGGAGTCACTGCTTCAATCACACCACTGCCGACACGGACGTAAGGAACTAAGGCGCATAGTCCGCCAGTTTCATCATTCCTTCATGCCATCTGGAGACTTACCTCCAAGGACGAGTTACGTCAAACATCAAATCCTCACGACTGACAATGAGCTAACCTTCGCCAAACAAGATCGATATCCGCCTGCCCTCCACAAAGAGGTGCGTGAATAAATTTCAAAACTCCTTCAAGATGATGTGATCCAGCCTTCGAACAGCCCTTGGGCCAGTCCACTCTGAATTGTTCCGGAGTGGGCTGGCCCAGATCCAGATGGCAAGAGAGGTACCAATTGGTGATCAACTATAGGAAACTGAATGAGAAAAGTATACCTGACTCCTACCCGTTGCCCAACATCGAAGAGATTTCAGAACTGATAGGTAGATGTAAGTTCTTAGTTTTACGTCTTGGCACCTGCTCTTTCGAGCTCCATCCAGACGGCACTCATGTGCGTGAGGTTGAGTTACGCTCAATCAGCGCGTCAGCAACTGCCAACTACCGATTTCACCTCGGTGAGGGGGACCTCTAGTTGAAGGTGGGTTCCGAACCACCGAGACCGCCGTGAAAAGCACATGAGAAAAAACCTCAGTGGTGCCGGCCGGGAATCGAACCTTGGTCTCCCTCGTGGGAGACCAAGGACTAGATTCACTAGGCCACGGCAGCCTTTAAACTGATAGGTAGAGCAGAATATTCTTCAGTCTCTGATCTTGTCAGCGGCTTCCATCAGCTAGGAGTTGACACACGAGACCGGGCCAAGACCTCATTCCGCGCCAATTTTGGGCGTTATGAGTGAATAGGTATACCTTCTGGGTTATGTAACGCCACTTTTCAGAGATCAATGGACCATGTCATGCTAGGTCTCCAGGGAATTGAAATTTTCGTGTATTACGATGATATAATAATCTTTTTGAATACACTTAGTACCCATGTGGCGAAGGTTACAGAAGTTTTCCGTCGGCTCTCGAAAGCTGTGGAAACTCCAACCCGAAAAATGTGAATTTTTGACGCCCGAAGTAAAGTATTTCAGGCACCTGATCGACAAAAATAGAGTGAGATCAATTCGTACCAAGCTAGATGCAGTGAGACATCTTTCCACTCTGAAGACATCGGAAAATATTGAATCTTTTCTAGGCTTGGCCAATCATTACCGACGATTCAGCGCTGATTTCTCTGAAAAAAAGGCTCAAACTTTGAACGATCTACATTCCAAGGGCAAGAAATTCGACAGGAAGAAAGAACAACGGAAGAGTCTTGGAACCTTGAAAAATGCCCCATGCGAAGCCCCCGTGCTAATACTGTTGCTGGAACAAATCCTCCACTTTGATCTGTGACGCGTTTGATTTCACAATAGGCGCCGTGCTCAGTCAGGGTGAGCCAGGCCACGAACAAACGGTGGCATACATCTCAAATTCCCTGGGAGAATCCAGAAGAAACTACTCTGCGACGGAGAGGGAGTGCCTCGCTGTTGTCACAGCCGTACAGCATTTTTGGCATTATCTCTACGGGCGCCACTCCACCATCAATGGGGACCATGAGCCCCTCACGTGGATCGAGTCAAGCAAAGATCCCATGAGCAAACTGAACCGTTGAAGAGCGAAACTGCTAGAGTAAATCCATACATTCAAGCGTTAGCCTGGGTTATAGAATATAAACGCAGATTTCCTCTCCAGTAACCCGATCGAGACACAACCCACACTAGAGAAACCACTCATCTCCACCCGGATGGATGATGAGTGCTCCTGCTTCTCCACTGATTCAGACGATAGCGACTCCGACAGCTGATCTGACTCTTCAACAACATCCATGAAAATACTGACTTTGTTCCCTAGGCCCACGAGAACATCTTCACGCCGAGCGGAGAATGCCCGATCGAGATGGGCTTCAGACTTGTCATCGACCGCACAACAGCCCACACGAGGACGGGAGAAGGGATCAAAGATCGAGCCTCCTGATAGACTTATCAATATGTGTAGTGGCCAAGGTGACCTGGAGGGCAGCACCATCGCAGAAAGACTTTTGGCAAGAAGGCGTGACGTAGATGCATTCTCTTCAAAACACGAGCCAGCTCAAGGACCCATACCAGCACCAGAGATTTCCAAGACATCAGTGAGTGAGTCCGAAATAGAGACCACCCCCAATGCCGCAACAGACGGAGATGCGCCTCCGATTCTACTGGAAAACAGATCCTTTCATGTTTTGGACCTTGCTAATTGTACTTTAATGTCTCATTGAAGGCGAAGTGGTCGATATCATTCAATCGAATAGCCTACCCTATTTTATCAAGAAAAAATTTGGAAAATTCTTCCAACGCAATTTTTTGCGTTCTAAAAGTTGATTTACGTGACAATTGGATCCCAAATCACTTCTAGCCATAGGATAGTCTACCTGGAAACTCTATGTGTACCTTCTCCCTAGCTGGATCTCTTCTCGTATTCCATAGAAACTCGGAAATCCAATGATGCCTCCACCCATTCCATGTTCTCCCTTATGCCGCGGACAGAAAGTGCCGAACTGGCGTGAACTCGCGTCCGCAGGCTCATACGTACGAGACTCGGCGTGCTAGTATCAACAAGACTACCGCCAAATCCTAATTCGGTATGTGCCCGCGTGAGAGAGTCCGTGTCCGTTCGGCACTTTCTATTCAGGCCTTTATAAAGTATGTCTAGCTCCTTATACAATTTTTGATCCATCAACAGGGGAGCAAATGGAGAGTCAAGGTATCGAGTGGGTCTGCCCGGATTGCATGAGACTAAAAGATGGAGGATGTAAAAGTAGATCAATCTCGAATAAACAAGGTTCTCACACATCTAGTATACTGGACAAGGTCAATCAGGACTCTTCGACTCTGACTACCTCAAGGGCGAAGAGAAATAAATATTCTGAAATCAGGTCTGAGAAGCCTTGTCACTCATCAGAATTAACTCATTGCGTTGTTTGTAGAAGAGTAGCTCGGAAGAATAGTATCTATTGTTCGGATACTTGCATCTTAGCTCATGCCGAAACATCTTCGCTAAGAGATAAGCCATTGCGTGGTACGATACCCAGGGTATTCCAGTATGGGAAAGAATCACCAAAAGTTACACCTAAGATGTGTACTGACCAGAATCTCGACAGAAATCCAACAGGTAAGTCTCTGAAATATTCAGATAAATATAGTCCTTGGAGCACAAAGAAATCTCGATTTAACGGACCTCCGAAATAACGGACGCAGACAGTTAAAAAAATGAATAGCAAACACCCATTCAAGAGCGTGAATAAGAACAATCTGGCGTTCGCGCAATCAAGTATTCTATAATCATCTACGTAGTCAGTTTCGAGACGTTGATGGCGTCTATCATCATGCGTCAGACAAACCAAAAAGGTTGACAATTGAGGAGGAATACGAGATAATTCAAGTGGCGAAGAGATTTGAGTCCCCGGTGTGCTACTGTGAAATTCGACTTGAGGGAAACTCAAGTGGATGATATTCTGAGAAATAAGGACGAAATCATCGAGGTATATAACAAAAATCTTCAACAAAATTAGATCCCGAGTTCAAAATTTTCCCTTGGCCAATGATGATTCCGAGGGTAGTTTTGATGATATTGATAGTCTCTCGAGTCCTTCTGACGTGAAAACAACCGACAATAAGAGTGTTGATCAACATCTTGCACCTGAAAAGCGATGTGAGAGATCGTCTCGAAATGCGAGAAGCAATCTCTCTCGAGGAAGTAGAACATGATGATAAGGTATGTGTTGAGGAGGTCCGCATTTTGATGAGTGATTTCGAGGAACATCTATGGTGAAAAATACTCCTTGCAGACTGGTGATGCTCCTCGATTCTCATTGACTTCGGATCTTGGGATCATCATATATTGTTGGAAATATTTTTATAAGCTAGAAACTCAAATATTCTAGTGAGAAGTCAACTCTATGTAATTAACTCGAATTTCTCTTGTCATCCCATCAATGACCAAGTGTACCCGTTTTCAAGTTTGAGTCATCATTTAGCGTACTCCGATAGCTCATACTCGATTTACCGGACACCTCGATCTAACCGACACTTCTGAGTGCACCGACGGTGTCCGGTGGATCGAAGTTTCACCGTATATTCTCGCTGACTAGTAGTTTCCAACTCGAGTAGATGCGGAATCCTCCTCTAGTTTGGCGTGGACAGACATGAAGGGTTTGAACCGCGGGTGAGATCTGGGGGGACAAGAGGACACCTAATTCTGGATACTGCGTGGGCAGAACCCGAGTCTTTGATGTCAGTTGATACATTAACACGATAATACGATGTCGGAGTCTTCGAGGTTGAGAATAGTTAGTGGATTACTCTCACATTCGCTCATCATTTGATATCGGATATGGTGCAGTCGAAGGATGAAGAGAATGAAATTCTGGGAACATCTGAACTTTCACGGATAAGCAACTAGAATCAGTCCTCTGTGAGTGTTATGTTAACCGATCTATTCTACATCGCTTCCACGATGATTTTGGATACTCTTCCTACCGACTACAACAATTTTGGAGCCCATCTGTTCAGCTATTGGCAAATGAATAGATAACTGAGAATTTCCGACGTCTACTCAACGTCCGGGCTTAGGCCAGTGGATTTGGGGTTGAGAGAATTGATGGGTGCGCGCCTTGTCAGAGCTATAGCTTCGTCGATCATGTCAAATCAGTGCCACCAGCGCACACACTCTCCCCAATCTCTGGGTCCCTGAAGTTAGCGAAAGATAAGTCGCAGAATCGCATCAGACCTAGTTCACTTTTTCTTACCTCTTTCTTACTAATTTATCACCAGGATAAGAAATTTTCTACCACTCCTGCGGCCAAGTAATAAAAGTTTTCGCTAGCGGAAACATTGCCTTGTATACATCGGAGCGGGGCGTAACTAGGCTCATTTTTTCTTACTTATTTCTTACTCCAAGAACCTTATCTTGGAATCATGATCGACCTTTGTCGAACGGAGATACAGAAATTTTCACTAGCGAAAGCCGTCCGCCAGCAAAAACGTAGCCTTGTATGCAGCGAAACGGAACGTAACTTGGCTCTTTTCTTCTTACTTTCTTCTTACTCCAAGAATCTTACCTCGAAATCATGAGTGACCTCAGTCCAGCGGAGACATAGGCGTTCTCACAATGGGGAGCCATCCGCTAGCGCAGACTCATAAGGTATATACAATGAGGACAGACGCGACGGACATATTTCCTAGCGTGGTTATCACTCCAGGCTTTGAACACGAAGGAATCGACCCTCTGAGAGAGACGTTTGCGAGCATAGTTGACAGTTCAGTGCCGGGAGCTATGGATCATGGGTGCCATAATAATGGGCTCATGAATCATATTCTATGCAGAAAAACGTGACCCGGTCGGAAGAATCGCATTGACGATTCACAAATTTTCTAGATGATAGAAGATGAGCCTCACTATGAAAAACACATGCGGAAGAACTTCTTACCAGTTACGCCGCGGAGTGATGAGTTCAGAGAGTCCATAATTTGATCCCTATGATCGTATTTTCAAGGAGAAATCGGACACCATTATAGATATATCTGGATTCGGGTTTCTCGAATCGTCGTGATGGAAAATCATAGACTAGTCTTTGGTATCCGGGCGTGGGAGGATTTTTCACCAGTCACACCGCACGGTGATAAATTCGGACAGTGCGGATTTTGAGCTCTGGAGTCCTATTCCCCGCGTAGGAACGAGCACCATCTTGGGCATATCTGGTTTCGGGATCCGGGAATAGGCTGAACGAGAGATGAAGAACGAATCTATGGTATCCATGTAAGAAAAAGATTCTTACCATTTACGCCGCGGACTAATAAGTTCAGAGGACCCGTATTTTGAGCTCCTGGGTCGTTTTTCACCGGAAAATCGGGTACCATGGTGAGTATAACTGGTTTCCGGATCCGGGAATGATATCAATGATAGATCGTGGACTGTTCTATGGAATTCAGGTACGAGATAATTTTTTACCACTCACTTTGCAGAGTAGGAAGTTCAGATAGTTCGTATTTTGAGCTGTGGGGTCGTATTTTCACCGAGAAATCGGCTCCCATGATGGGCATATCTGGTTCCGGGAGCTGGAAATGAACATAACGATAGACCGTAGATTAATCTATGACATGTGGGTGCGAGATAATTTTTTACCACTCGAACTGCAGAGGCGAGTTCAGATAGTTCGTATTTTGAGCTCTGGGGTCGTATTTTCTCCGAGTTATCGGCTACCATGATGAGTATGACTGGTTTTCGGATGCAGGAATAATATGAATGATGAATCGTAAACTGTTCTATGGGATCTCGGTGCAAGATATCCTACACCACTTACACTGCAGAGTAGTAGGTTCAGATAGTTCGTATTTTCAGCTCTGAGATCGTATTTCCACCGAGAAATCGGGTACCATGAAGGGCATATCTGGTTCCGGGAGCTGGAAATGAAGATGATCCCATAGAACAGTCCACGATCCATCATTCATATCATTTCTGGATCCGGAAACCACTTAAACCCATCATGTTACCGATTTCTCGGTGGAAATCTGCCCTCGGAGCTCAAAATACGGGTTCTCTGAACTTATCATTCCGCGGCGTAACTTGTAAGAAGTTCTTCCACATGTGTTCCTCATAGTGTGGTTCATTTTCCATCATCTGGAAAATTCATGAATCATCAATGCGATTTTTTCGACCAGGTAACGTTTTTCTGCATAGAATATGATTCATGAGCCCAATATTATAGCACCCATGATCCATCTCTCCCGACACTGAACTGTCAAGTATGCTCGCAAACGCCTCTCTCAGAGGTTTGATTCCTTCGTGTTCAAATGCCTGGAAAGACAACCACGCTAGGAAATATGTCCGTCGCGTCTGTCCTCATTGTTCATACCTTATGGATCTGCGCTAGCGGATGGCTCCCCATTGTTGAAACGCCTATATCTCCGCTGGACTGAGGTCACTCATGATTTCGAGGTTAGATTCTTGGAGTAAGAAAAAAGTAAGAAAGAATGAGCCAAATTACGTTTCGTTTGGCTGCATAGAAGGCTACTTTTTTGCTAGCGGAAGGCTTCCGCTGGTGAAAACTCCTGTATCTCCGCTCGACAAAGGTCGATCATGATCTTGAGGTTAGGTTCTTGGAGTGAGGAATAAGTAAGAGAAAATGAGCCTAGTTACGCCCCGCTCCGATGTATAGAAGGCAACGTTTTCGCTAGCGGATGGTTCCGCTGGTGGAAATACCGATATCTCCGCTCGGCAGAGGTCGATCCTGATTTTGAGGTTAGATTCTTGGAGTAAAAAAAAGTATGAGATGAGAGATTTATTTACGTCCAATTGTCGAAATTTTTGTATAGGCGACACAATGTACGGGTCTCTTGGACAATCAATTTATTGGCATTTACAGCCGAGGTTTCGATAGCCTTTGTGCTATCATCTTCAGGGCTAAAAGATTACACAAAAATTCTACATTAAGGGCATGTCAAAGCTCTACCTTACCGGCAAAGTGAAAAAATGGAAACCGAATTTTTTCAGCAATTACAAGCAATTTCTCGAAAAAGTATATCCAA
>JAPYYZ010004345.1:0-15627 GCA_030522705.1 Eretmocerus eremicus
CTCCGCCATAGCCATCTCTGTACACACGGGGTCTCTGATTATTCCTCGTAGAATTGTGTGTAGCAGGTACATGTGGAGGTACTGACTTGGCTCTTGATACCACTCAAGTGGAGAACGCGATCCCTGGAAGAGCGATAAAGCCCATCGATCGAGAGAGATTGCTCCTGCTGCTAAAAGAGTGAACTCTTTCTACATCGCTATCATCGGGTGAATTCAAATTCGAACGTTCAAATCATCACCTTTATCCTACTATTTAGGCCTTTACTATGATTACTTGCTTGAAGAAAAGACTGATTTGAGTGAAGATGAACGGATGGAAATCCTCAACAAGGCTCTCAAAATATTGTTAAGATGTAAGTCGAGCGAACGGCAGAAAGCGATTGACAGGTACCACAACGGAGACGATGAAATCAGAGGAAATTGAATTTGTATCCTGATATCAATACTGCTCATACTCTCAGCTCATACTTCCTAGCAGTTCTGTTTTTGTAATCCCAGATCCCTATGCATTCGTATCAATAGTGAATAATCCTCGTCGAAATTCTCAGACGATGCTTTTTGTTTCCAATTTCGAGTTGAAAATATCATTTATTGTGCGATTATATATGTGAATAAACATGATGATCAAGTTGAATTTATCCGATATCTCCATTGTTGAATTATCCGGGTCATCGAATACATCTTTTTTTTTCAATAATTTGCGTTCTCGATGACTAAATTATTTGTAAAATAATAAATGAAAAGATGTTGAAGATCCTACAAGATGTCCTGATGTTAAAATCATGGAATCCCTCTTAGCTCGATAGAATATTGCTTCAAACTTTCACCACTAACAGTACAAATCTTCTGTGATGAGAATGATCGAATGTCTTCGAAGTGACCGGTGGAGTGCTGCTCATAATGAACAACAAGATCAATGGAGGCGTAATTTCTCTTGCAGAATGTAGCACGCAGGGTGTCCCGCAGGACGTCTGGCGGTAGGTGACAGAAACGACCGTATCGATCACCTCCGGCGGTACGTCCTGCAGGACGTCTCCCTGACGTCCCGCCGGACGTTCTCCTGACGTCCCGCATGACGTCCGGCGGGACGTGACCATTTTCAGTGGGGTGAGTACTGTGATGTTGCTTGATACCAGTCTGGAAGCGATCTAGTGAGTTATTTCCCTTGAAATGCTCGGTAATTTGGTCATGGGCAATTTTTTCCGGAACTTTGGATAGCAAACACAGCAGCGCAATAGGATGGAAGTCCAAGACCCCTGATGGTGCTGCAGTCTTCTTCAATGCAATCAGCTGCGCTCGCTTCTAAGCCTCAGGAAAAATGCTGTGAGCGGGAGAGGAGTTGAAAGTATGTACAATAAGATCACCTATGGCTGGAATAGCCTTTGCGACCAGACTTTGAGGGACCCCGTCCACTCTACGAGCCTGTAAGGGAAAATGTTTGATAGCGAGGAAAACTTCATTGATATTTGTGGTTTTAAATTTAAAGCCCCACTCTGTGGCCAAATTAATTCCATCCATTGCTACTCGGATATTTTCGTGGGGCGAGACGGAGACGCCCACAGAGTGATCGTACAGACCGATGTGAAACCGTGGAGTTCCTCCTCTTTGCTCTTGGGTGAGAGACCGAGGTTGCGCATTTCCTTCCATATGTCCTTATTTTGCTCTAGAGTATTTGAGAGGTGATTTTGAAGGGAGGAATGACGCTCTTGCTCCGCGCGAATCAACACTTTCGTTGAGCCGAAAGTACCCATTCTGAAGCTCAGAACACTTGCGCTGATTGCGTTGGTGTTGCGGCCAGCGCCTACGTGCACCATTTTGCTAATTCATGAGTGCCTCCAACTCGGGACCAACCTAAGGTACATCGCCTCCACGGGGTCAAACCGTTTTTCCAGGCGCTAATTCATCCAAAACAGTCCTTAAATTCTCATCTCAAATAATTAACAGCATCTTCCAAGCTGGTTTCACCATTTTCTAGGGCTGTCCAGTTGCAGCGGACCAGGCAATCATTGGGCTGCTCCGGAGTCATGTTACGGAAGTCTCTGTAAGTAAACGAATCTTTTGGCTGAGTTGAAGTAAAAACATCGATCGTAACATCAATGACCGAGTGCCTGCCAAAACTGGGCAGAGACCTATTTTGGAAGTCAGTAATGGTGTCGTTCATATCAGTGTATATGTGGTGAATCCATGTGCGAGATACATTGGGGTTGTGTTGATGAGTCGCGCCATGCTGCTCAATCTGTAGAGATAGTTCTTTCGTCAGTGCAGCAAGCGTTTTTGTGTCAGAATGATCCGCATCCAATAAGTCTACATTCAGTTCTCCCATTATGATTTTGGTGCTGCTGCTGTGCTGAATGCCGCAGAAGAGGAATTCAGGTATACCAGGTTTCCCTGGGCCGAGAGTATCAGATGAGGTCATCCTTTTCACCTTGAAATCGTGCGCACATACAAGGAAACTCCCCCACCTCCCTTATTACAGTCTTGCCGCAACAGCGAGAAACCCGGAATCTGGATGAGACTGTCGTCTACGAATTCATCCAGCCACGACTTTGTCACCCCAAAAAGATGGTAGGAGGGGTTTTGAGCGATGAGCCGGCGAAGTTGCTCAATTTTATTTCGAAGTGGAATAATGTTGAGAAACTCCGCTTTTAAGGGACTACCACTCTCTTGTTACTTTTCCGCTGCTGTGCCTAGTCAGGGAGTCCTTGCCGGTGCTCCAGTCAAGTGTTCCTCCTGTGCCACAGTGGTGAAGGTGTTCTGGGTGTTGTCTGAGGTATCAGGAAAGTGATTGGAAATGGCTTGACTCGCCATTCGAATGACGGGAAGCTCAGTAAGAGACTCAAACATATGCGCCCGATCACCATTCTTTTGCCTCACCCAGAAACGCCCGCCGCTGTGCTAGACATATTTTTAGAGCCTAAGCCCCGTGCAATCGGCCTCAAACGCGAGTATTCCTCATATTTTTCACGGGGCAGCATTTCACTTATCAAAATTCTACGATCTGGCACGTGTGCTTTTGTGACTGGGTCCAGCAAAGAAAGCTCGATGTTACGATCTGTAAAATAACTATGTAGGACCGAACGCTTGGCTCGCAACAACCCCCCCCCCCCCCCCCCCCCCCCCCCCCCCCCCCACCGACTCCACGAGAGTTGAACGACACAAGATGTTAATGCGCGTAAGCTTGTGTTCCGGGGAAAGGATCACCCATCATCCCTAGCGCGAGCCGGAGTCGTCCCCCCAGTCGCACGCACAGAATGCAAGGCACGGACATCAGCAATGTCTTCCCTCTCCAGCGAGAGAAGAATGGTTTTGAGTACAGCATACAAAATATCACGCACTTCTCCCGTCGAGGCAATGAAATCTCTCTTCAGAGCACCATTCATAATCAAATTACAGTACTCAGAGCCAACACCAATGACTCCAGTATCCCACTCTCCAGCGCGCGACTCGTTGGGTGAGCTCGGGTCGATTGTCAAAGATGGAAACTCGGATTGTTCTGGACACCGACCATCACAAGAATGGCAATGGTTGAATTTGGGATCGCGCATAGTACCCTGGTCAGCCGTTAAGGCTGTGCTCAATTCCGAAATGTGATCTTTCAATTCTGAATTCTGCTTGAGAAGCAGCCGAAGATCTTGACAAAGCGCTTCCAGCTGATAGTTCTGCCCTTCTAATAGCCTTTCGAGAGACGACACGCGTGCAGATAACTGACTGTTCAGCTCACTCACTGCTGGTGTGGGAGCTGGAGAGATATTGGTATTGTCGCGTCGACTCGCGAGGGATTTTATTTCCCTGAGCTTATTCTTAAGCATATCGAATCTTTGGAAGAATAAATCAGGAGTGCTTTGCATGATCAGAACCCACTTATCTTTATAAGAATCAGAAGACTGCGATGTTGCTGAGGGCGGTGCTGCAGTTGCTGTGGAGGGCGGGATGGTAGATGTTGTAGGCAGAGCCGATCCCGAAATTGTACGCAACTCATCATTCACACCAGAGATGTCAGTCACGGATGTACCTCTGCCGAGGGGACACTCGTGGCATTAGGTGTTGCGTTCGCAGAACTGGGCATTTGCGGTGGTGGTGCGGCTGACTACCGGCTCGAGGTGTTGAGTCCTTAATAAGGCTGCCTAGTATCATTTCCCTATATGTTACTCTCGCTACACTCCGCCTCTCCTCCTGCCACATTTTTGCTTCCTCATGAATCGTCCGCCGACCGCACGACGCTTGCGCTAGATGTAATACGCGCCAAGACCCCAGAATTCGATGACGACCGGAAAGAAGGCCAGCGAGTTTAGGTCGTCTTGGCAAATGGTGGTGAGAGAAGCGCTTGAGCAACGACTGCGACGGGAGAAGCGCGAGAGAGAGATGGAAGTCCTAGCGCTTTCACACTCCGACGCAGAAGTGTCGACTGCTGGGCGCTCGTCGCCTGCTTGCCACTGCCGTTGGAGCTGCCCAGATGTGATATCTCTCCTCCACCTTTTTTCACCCGACAATCATCACAGGGTCCATCACTCTTTTCGTTAGCGCATCTAGAATGCCGAGGTCGAAGGCAAATTGGGCACAGCTTGAGTGGTTTTTTGGATGAAGTGGGGGCTTTTCCACTTACCACGCACGCGCCTGGATCTGCATTGGCCATCGTACAGCTGTGCTCGCGCTCAAAAGTATAGAGACATGGATGGACTCACCTGTGACGATCAGCTGGTTTCGCTGCTCGCTACTGCCGCCGCGTGCCTTGAGATACAGCCACTGGCGTATAACGTCTCTAGCCGGCGATGCTGGAGTTTTCGGCCGAGAAAACGATGCAAGTCACAAAATGCAGCAGAAATAACAAATTCTGGGGTAACTTGCGATAGGGCGCGTGCGAGTGACTGTAAATAATTGGGGCCCGAACGGATTGGAACGGCAGTAGGGGTCTTATAAAAGCGAGTGTATGGGAGAGCGAGTACTCCGCATACTTACGGGAAAGTGAGGCAGGGAGAGAGGGAGGGGAGGGAGGGAGAGAGGGAGAGAGAGAGTGATAGAGAGAGGGAGAGAGAGAGAGAGAGAGAGAGAGAGAGAGAGAGAGAGAGAGAGAGAGAGAGAGAGAGAGAGAGAGAGAGAGAGAGAGAGAGAGAGAGCCCCCTCCCCAAAGTAATTGTAGATTCTCATCTGATTATTTGAATTCGATTGTAGGAGCGTATCATCATTGAAGAGTGACGGTTATTGAGATTCCGGTTCATAATATTGCAATCGCTAGGTATCGCAATCGTACAAGGCAGAATCTCATTATCCATCATAACTTGAAAAATGATACGCGCCCACGGTCAAAATTAAGGTATCAAATAGAAATCTACGACCATTCGATGCATTGCAGATCCACTTCTCTGTGTGGCTGTGCTATCCGCTTGCAATGCGATGCGCTACACTGTGCGGTTCGCTTGCGATGCAGTTTCGAAGCGCTTGTGATTCTCTCGCGAAGTGCATCGGTGAAAATTACAGCGCAACGGTGCCAATATCAACAGACTCTTACATATTCTGACCCCTTGCAAGGCAGACTACTCAGGAAATCTCATCGACATAGGTTAGAGTGTCCGTTATTTCCCAAATTCACCCATTCGTTCGGGCCACCCTCTAGATCTTTCCCATACGCCGAAAAACTCATTTCGGAATTTTGGGTTGTTTTTTCAGAGTTTCCTAATGGTGCCCCACTAGGCGTCTTGTTCCCTTTTGAATAACATGCGATGAGTCGTCTGAAATAGCACAATGAGTCTAGGGAACCGTTACGAGCCAAATAAACTTCTTAAAGATTCGAGGATACCATTTTCCACGTAAAATTTCACGCTGAATCTAAATTTGGCCTCAAATTTGCAATGGAATGCGTCCAAATTACCCATGATTGCGAATTTCAATCATCTCAAGTAGTTGCGGTGATTGCTAATTACCTCACTCGCCCCAGTATCATGCACAACATGATTTTGGGGTCTGGTAACCTAGCGGAATCGATAGCTGGTGGAATTTCTCTTCAACCCTAAAATGACACACTCGTAGATTCAACTATGAATCAAGCACAAAGATGCGTCACACCCCATGCTAGAGAATGTTCAAGGCTGGTGGCAGCTGCTGCTGACAGACTAATGATGCGAGGGCCGATTCCTTTAGATGAACCGGTAGTTCGAAATAATGAGACGGAGACGGATCTCCGGGGATCGGAAATTATCAAATGACTCCTTGCATAAGTCAATTCGTTGTATTTACGTTGAAAATAGAGCTAGTTGGAAAACGAAAACCTTGTGTCGGCTACCGCACTTGACGCCGTCTCAGCTCAACTCATGTAAGCTGGACCATGCCCGGATTTTACCAGCATTTTTACGCGAGTGTGAGAGCTATTTGTAATCGCCGGAAGGGTATGATATGTTGATTTTCGTGAAAAGCAGATTAAAGATTGTTAGAGTATCAAACCCCCAGACTATATAAAGTGGGTTTTTGGGAATCTCTCAAAATGACATGTTTGATTGAGTATGGAAGGTTATATGGATCGCTATAGAAGTATGGCGATTCGCTTCGACTAACCTATTTTCGTCCAAACTAACGGGAAATGGAACGTTATAGGTTAAGAACGTTAATATTTACCACATGTCCCACTTAAAATTACTTGCGTTCCGATTATCGTCTTCCTCCGGTTCAAAACGACCATCTGAAGCAGGTTTCGTCTTGAGTAAAATCAGACATGCCAACCGTCGCGTGGCTACCGGTCTACGATATCAGTTTTGGAGGTTAGGCATCCATCGGATACATCATTGAATTCTAATTCTATGGAACAATATCGTTGCAATTCGCTATCCCGATGGATAAGTAAACCGAAGATCCACCCTATCAACGCAACGTAGATTTGAGAGCTCTTTCGCCGTTATTCGAGGTTATGCAACGACAGTGACAAGTTAAGTTATGAAAAATATTTTTCCCGAGTGTTACAGTTCATGATTCATGATATCTCTCAATCCCCATAAGCATTCCAACATCGAGAAGATTTTCGCGCGCCAAGAATCTCATGAGTTCAAAATTCTTCCACCCTCGTAGCGCTACCTAATGGCCGGAGATGGAAATTTCGATTCGGGTCCAACAACATTCGAAAGTTTACGTCTCGGCAAACATTTTGAACCGCGGAATGTCTGGATCTGAAGCCCTGAATTCTGGACCTGGCTTTGGTCCGTTTGATGCGGAACGTCTTATCTGGATCTGAATGGGATGAGCTAACCTTTTGAAACACCTCACTTATGTAAAAAATTCGCTCTTGCGGATGCATACAAACGTTCCTCGCTAGCCGTTTGTCGGATTTATATTGAGCCTATACGAATACATAAATCCAAAATGCAGCGAGTCAGTTTGGAGAAAGAACTCAATAGCTCCATTAACTTACCTACTAAGGAAAGACTAGGGTGAGTCACAAAGGGGAAGGGACGAAGAAGTGGTCGGAAATTGGTTGAGCACGAGCTACGTGATTCATGTACGTTTCCCCGAGTATCTGAAGTCTCGACCCGCAGAAGAGCGTCATTCCAAGTGATGAGATTTCTGACCCAATACATCTCAGTTTATGGCTGCTTCACGTGCAGATTCATCATCGAACAAAATATAGATGTAACAGTTTTGAAGAATGAGTGAGTGTGTTAATTTATGATGATCATCATCTGGAATCATTCACTCTCATTCAACCATGATTGACCGATTTTCAAATACGTCGTCACTTGAACTGAGAGCTACTGCGTCGAGTATTGTAATGCGATTCATGTCTAGCAGGAGCTCCCGGGACCAAAGATCAAGGTTTATAATTTTGAACTACCAGTATGGGGCATTTCATTCTTGCTTCTTGCGATTCCAGGAAGTAAATATATTCGAGGGTGATAATCGAGAGTTATAAGCTGGAATCAATGTACTATTCGACATCTGGAGAAGATTTTGGTGGATTACGGAGAGGGTCACTTCAGAAGCTGTGAAGAAACTGGGCGCAATGATTGTTTCTGTGATGAGCATGAAGAAGCTCTACCTGAATCGATAGAAGTACACTAGGAGACCCAAAACAGTTCCGACTGAGTTGGCTCATCCTAATATGATCCAACAGCTTCGACATATCAATATTGGGTTCCCTCTCTAGATTCGGTTGCGCGAGTTCAGGCGCAAATTGAGAGAAAAACATGGCGTCGAGGACAGTACCGAAATGCATTGAGAGCATAGGAACTACTGCTCAAACTCGTCTAAACACGTGCTTAGGAGTAATTTGGTGTACAAACCGGAACCTTACTTGGTTTTGAGATGATTCGTGGTGTAATTTGGCGAATCAAGCCTCCAAGGAGTCTTAATTGGGGTTAACCGATTCGGCTCCCATACAAGCCAATGCATTTCGGTCCTCGACGCCATATTTTGTTAAAACTGCGCCTGAGCCCGCGTAACCCCGTCCACAAGGGAGAATCCAATACTGCATTTTGTGTTATTGCATAGAGGTATTGCAAATACCTGCCCAATCAACAGCTGCATCGAACTCTATTAAGGGTTATTCACATTCACATTCTATACACATCCCTGCGTCGTGGTGTGCATTATTAAATCTAGTCAGTAATGATTTGGAACTCTTACCTGACAAGTCATGAACTTTTGGCAATTCGGCTAATAAATGATTCAGCCTTTCATGATCGATATTGCTATTACCATTCGAGACGAGAGCTTGGGGGTCAGATTCAGCAATTTTGATTCCTGACTTTGGAGTGAATTCCGGTACTGTTACCATAGATACAATTTGGGCGATCTCTTCCCTACTTTGATTGGTCCGAATACCATACACCGTAGCTTTGAGATTGGCAGCAGCGACGATATAGTCCAAGTGTAAGTCATTCTTCACATCGAACTCCAAAGGATTTGGACATCGTTTGGGTCCTGACCAAAAAGGTTGCCCACTGGATGTGATCTGATCAGGAGGGAAGTTATATAGAAGTTGTCGTATCTGGTTGTTGAATTGCTCTTGCCAATAACATCTGGCCCATGTGACACAATCTTCAAACGATTTCGGTTTTTCGTCTACCAAAGCTGTTTTTACTGATTCTAGAACTTCGAGAGGCTGAACGCCTGGTAACTTCAAAGTTCTTTCAATGAAATTTGGATCACTGATATAGTGAGCAGCATTTTCGGCGGATTGTTTGAATAGTCCCTCAAAACTATCTCTAGCCCATTGGAGAGTGTGTTCAATGGCATTGGGGAAATTTTTAAGAGTACAAATAGGGATACTTTTCTCCGGAGGATCTTGGGAAGAGCTATATGATTCTGTCAGGAATGGCACAACGATCTGAGTGTTGCCTTTGGTCCCAAGAGTACCTGATTCCAGAAGTGGTTTCCGGTAGTATACACATCTTCGATCTACGTATATTCGGGCATCGACATTATCCAGGGCATTGGCGATTCCATCCAAAGATTCGAAGAATTCATCGTTATAGATTCTTTCCGTCTCTGGGCCCACACGATTCTCATGAGGGACTACTTTTACTTCAGGATTCATGCTGGCAATTGCTCTAGCTGCTGTAAAGGACTTCGGCTTCTGAACATCAGATGGCCTGAATAGAAACTGTCGGTTAAGGTTTGATTTTTCAATTAAATCCATATCAGTGATCGTGATACAACCATCCCCAGTTCCTATGCCTAACATGGCAAAATTTTTCAGTAACTCGCATCCAATCGCACCAGCTCCAACTATGAAATATCTGAGATTTGCTAATTTACGTTGGAAATCTAGTCCAAAAATAGTGATGAAACTATCATAACGAGAATTTATAGGACGGTAATTGTCGTGATTGATCTCATGATTCTTTGGCAAACACTCGATTGCATCAAAATACAACCACTGATAGATTGGATGGAATTTCCCCGAGCATGCTTTTATGGCTTCTTGGGCAATGATACCACCAATCACTGCATTCATTGGATTCAAACTACCTGATGATATTTGAGAGAATTGAATTAGTAAGTCTTCCTGAAGTTCGTAGTTGAAGTTGTATTTTTCGTTCAAATCTCTAGCTAATTTCATAAATTCATGAGTATCATCTGTATCCCAAGATCTTGGCAGCCTTTCCCATTTTTCCAAGAAATGATGGAGTGTGATGAATGCTAAATGTGAGTGATGAGGATGACTAAACTTAGCGAAATCACTCACGACTATTTCTGGATTAGTCAAGGATTCATTCAAGGGGGCAAATTTCAGAACTTTTGGCTTCTTCACTTGGGTGACAAGGCCCCCTTGTCTGTATTCAGAATAATCGGAGGTGTCTCCAATACTGAATGTATAAGGTCCCAGAACTTTGATCCTCTTCGGTTCGCATCCGTTCAATTCCGTCATGCCTTGGACTTCAGAAAAAGAGACGAAATCCCCATCTTCCATGCCATGGCGTGTATCATCCAGACATGTAACAATACCTTGATTATCTTTAGAAATACTGGCTATCATAGCGGTGACGGGAGGTTCTCCGGTGGGATCGAGTACAGAAAAATGATGTCCAAAATCACAAAATATCTGAGAAAATAGTCCACGGGTATCTCCGATGATGAGTGCGATATTTTTCTCATGAGTAAATCTGGCAATACGGAGTTGTTCTTTCAGTGTCGTGTCAGTCAAGATGACTACACTAAATTTCTCCAGTACCTCATTGGTCAAGGGTTGAGTATAGGCACGCGTTGGCACGTAATTATTCAATTCTGAAAGTTTTTTCCAACATGCCTCCGCTCGATTTTTACCTGAAAAACTCGCCACAGATTAAACTATTTTAGAGGCTCTCAATTTTATGATCACTGTCTTTTTCGAATGATATTGGGGTTGGATTGGGAACATCTTATTTTGATGAGGTCAAGGAGGAATGATAATGTGGAAACTGAGGTTACGGTATTCTAGGAACAACTCCTGCGAGTAGACCTCGTCGGAAATTTCCGCTCTAGATGGAAGCTTCTTCATGACAATGTCGGATACTTGTGGGGACGATTACATTTGTTGCATAAATTAATGCATTCTTGTTGGACTGATGAGAGCAGTGACATGATCGGTTTTCTTTTTTTGTATCGAAGCAATGTCACAGTTGTTTCATTACAACCTTCCTAAAGCTCCAAGGATGAACATAAACATAAAATCACTCGTCCATCACACTATTCTCAATGGAATAAAACTTCACAAGATAGATATATCTCACGGTATCCTCGAACCAACTTCAGATGCGTTGGGAGACTAGCTCGCCAAGTCTTTCTTTGAATAACTATTCGGGAAATGACATGTACCATTTTTGTTAACAGAGTCATAGTATGGCTAGGCACAAATTCACCGGACGACAACTCGCGTATACACGAAAACATTTTCCTGCGTCATTGAGTCTTGTGCGCAAATGTTGCACACCGACAGCGGTCGATCTGTACATGTGGGCTAGAGTTGGTGAAGAGCAAGTATAGATTTGGCAAATGCCCATTCTTTGCGGTGCGAGAGTCGCGCTTTCATTGTATTCATTTATCAGAAATAAACGTTGCGAAGGACGCGGAGATGCGTCCCACAGATATTTATAAATCTCGAGTCAATCGTCCAGTTATTCATTAAGACCTCAGTCGACCCTTTGTTCTAGGATTATCTAAGTAAATGGCAACCCCATCACAATTGGTGCCCAACGGGATTGAGTGTGCAATCAGATCGAACCGCGTCAATTCTCTGAAGTTCTTTTCAAGTGCGCGGGAATGTAGCTAGTAGAAAAATAGAGATCCGTTCAGCGGTGAAATTTGATAGAACGCTCAAAACCCACACCTTTTCAGATTACCCTCATTGATTTTATTTTGTTTGAATTATGCAAGTAAAATACTCAGAAATTTCTAGAATATGCAGGCTGAGGAACTCGAGTAGAAGCGAGTCATGTATAGGACGTTCCATATGAGGAAATTGCGTGATCCGCTCGGAGGTGAAGCTCCGCGAAAGTAAACAAGGCAGAGAGGAGTCACGTTTCACACTCGACGCGGTAAAAGCTGCAGTAGCATCAATTATATATTGGAATCAAATCTCTCTCACTTGTGTGCTTCCGCGTTCGAACAATTTTCGACGGATGCATATGCTCATTGAAAAAACAGTCAGTCATGGTACATGACGGGAATTGGAAGTTGACAAATAAGATAAGAAAAGGCGCCTGCAATCACGTTAAATTGTGGATGATAATTTGATTAGAAAACGTATTTCCTGGCTTATCTAATTCCAAAACTGTTTGCAAATAATTCCACAGCAACTTTGAACCACAATCGCGTAAAATAACGTCCCAACACGATATCACGCGGCATCTGATGGATGATTCTGTTAATAACATCACAGATGAAGAGCTTGATAGCGCATTCAGTGACTCATTACTCTCAACAAAAGGCCCGAAGAGGGTTAGAATCCATCGTTTACGTAGACTCCTAGGGGGCGAGTATAATGAAACAAATTTTGACCAGTACCTTCAAACGAACTTGGCCGAATTAGAGAGAGTGAGAAAAGACGCGTTACGCGAATATATGATGAATTTCACAGAGGCTGGTGCGAGTGAACGCTCGACCTTGAATCCTTACGAGGAGGACGATTTGTTTTCAAATACAGTAACTGAGGGCGTGGATTGCTAATTATACGTATGGGCGCAGATTGATCAAGGGCATTTGTAACTAAATTATTAGAAGAGGTGATTTTCTCTTCGAGATCAGCATCATAAGGAAACTGGATTAGAATTGCATTCAAATCTTGATGGTACTTCAAATCCCTTTTCCTTATTGTACGCTTGGTGCGTGTCGGACAGTGGAACTTGATTCGTAAATCTATTCTATCATGTGCAGCAGTGAATGGTGAGATGGACTTGTGATATGAATCAACTATCGAGATAGAGTTTACAATGAGAAGATCCAGCCATGTATGCGATAATTGGCGACGTGCGTTCAGAGCATGATGGGTTGGCTCTGATGGTATCAACTTAAGTGCAAGATTATCTATGGCATTTTTTATGAATTTTGATTTAGCATTTTCAGTGCACATGTTGCTATTGGAATCTCCTGTAATTACAATCATTCTGTAATTGGATAAAAAAGCTGATGAAACGTCGAAGAATTCTGTTGAAAAAGGACTGTCGGGGGACGATAGACAACTGCGAATAAGAGTGAGTTAATGCCACACGTGACTTCAATGATCAAATACTCTGGATTGTTTACGCGAGAGCTGTCAGATTTCGCTAGTGTTTGGGAACTCAAATGTTCATTGATATATATGGTGACTCCACCACCAGAACGACCAATCCGGTCATTACGAATGATTGTATAATTATTATTTGGAATAGAGCTATCTAGATCAAGAGGTGTGAGTTTGCTCTCGGTAATTGCAAATAGATGTTTTGGGGAATCGTGTAAAAAGAGTTCAAGCTCATCGAAGTGTGTAAGAACCCCATTCACATTTGCGTGCGATATATTGAGTGTTGACATTCGCGATGTGGCTGCGCGATCCGAGACTCGTGCATTAGGAATGAAATGGATTTAATTGGGCCTTTGAGTGTATAGGAATGCGAGGCGAGCTCTGATCTTTGCGCATGTAAACTATGTAATCGATCACTCGTGGCAGCAAATACTTCAGTTCAGTTGACTTCATTTGAGCCAGTTTGAGAAGTTCAAAGACCGGTTTTGGATATAGCGGTCGCATTTCTATAGAATTTGGTGACGCATTTTGGAAGACATCGGCTGCCGTGAACTTTCGCTTTGCTATTCGACTAGAGACTACAGAATCACGTACATGAATAGACTTGAATTTCATAACAATACTCCGTGATGTTGGAGATTTTGAATGAGATGCCTGGTTGGACATATCTCCATTTGTCTTATTTGACATACGAGGGAAAAATTTAACGTCGAGTATATCAGGAACGAGATACAAGAATGTTTTAGCAATATCGAATGGTGAACTCGGGAGATCTAGCGGGATTCCCGATGCAATGAGTTCTGCGTCATTTTTGTGCTGTCCAACAATCAAATCATGAGGAGGAGCATTCGTTGTAGAAAGAGCGTTCGTAGCTGCTCTAAACTCTCCGCGCAAAGAAGAAATTTCGGTTGTAAGTCGTTCACTCAGATTCACAATTTACGTGTCATATTCCGCGAGTTTCGTGTGGATATCCGCGAGATCATCCACACGCTTGTTGAGGGCATTCACTGATGAGTCGAATTTCCCCTCCAAAGATTCTAGTCTTTCATCTTGTTGCTCGCTGAACGATTTGAATTGCTCCTGTATCAGCTGAGCGGAGAACATGTGGAACGCAGCAGTACTTGGAGAACCGTCGATATGAGATGCGGCTGCGATACCTGGTTGTGATGAGGTGGGAGCGAGAGCAGTTGTAGTTGCTGTTGACGTCTGGGGCCAAATGTATGTGTTGTTAACATCCGCAGGTTGCGTCACGGCGAGTGAGGATGGCGTCTGTGTGCGTGGAGAATTCGATTTACTGCTATTCATGCTCATGCGTTCACGGAAAACTTTCGATTTTGTAATTGTTAGAGAGCAGCACGGTTTGGCCGATCGGTAGCCTGCGTATGCACGAGCACAACCAGGGTGAAATATTTGAGTGCAGTTTTCTGATTCACAAAGAATCAAGTGACCTGCGATCGACTTTCCGCATTTGGTGCAGGTCGGCATTCGTGGAGGACAAGGACGGAATGAATATCACGCAGGGCCTGTCAGCTGTCTCTGATACTGATACTACGCATGCGCGGCAAGGCTAGAGAGAGTTCATAGTCATTCAACGTCACGTTTGCTATAGCTACGATTGATCTGTCGTGAGCAAAATGTTTGCACTGCACGGAACAGGTTGCTGAATGACGCACTGATGATGCGCAGTCACAATTCACTCATTCATATAGAGCACTGCCTTGCGAGGAGTCGGCTATCTGGTTCGCTATCCTTCCACACGGTCTCACACACACAAGCAAGGCACTGTAAGATGGCGACGACACTCACATGTTACTGCTCGAAGAGATTGATTAATTTCATTTGCCCTGGGACAAGGAGTCCCATGGGGCATAACACATGGAATACAGTCTGGGTACAATATCAAAATTCTTACATACTATAAACACTTATTTACAGGAATATGTTTGAGATAATGACAAAAATTCAACGCGTGAAAATTAACAACAAAGCACCACCTGTCAATTAGAACATCGATCGGGCATAGCGAAAGGATAGTCGCAGAGCTAGGTGTCTCGCAGAGAAGTATTTGATGGCAGAGTTCGGTAAGCAAAGTTAACACTCAGAGACATTCTCCAGACTGGAAATGTGACGAAAGAGCTGGCGTTTGAAAGACTCCATTGAAGTGGAATGACGAGGGAGAGAAGTGATGTGCTGCGGCAGTTCATTCCAAAAATATGATGCGCTAATATGAAACGAGTTGCTGAATGAAATGGTATGCCATTTGGTGATAAGCAAATCGCCAGTCTGGAGTCTTTTTGAGCGGTGCAGGGTAGTGTCACACACCTCAATAACGTTTTTGGCTAGGTATGAAGGTGTACGATTTTTCAAGATTTGAAACATGAGGCTTGCGAGGAAGTACTCTCGCCGAGCCCTGACCGTGAGCCATCCAAGCTTGATCCGGTACGGGG
>JAPYYZ010004346.1:0-10616 GCA_030522705.1 Eretmocerus eremicus
CCTCAAAAATCCATCGAGAAATTTGTCGATGAGCATGCAATTAGGATAGGACTCCGACATGCTCCCAAGGAGTGAGCTCATTCAGCCACTGCATTGCAATTCGATTGAGTTATGTGCAACAACATAATAAGCACACCTATCCACTGGACTGGATTAAATTATAAACGGAGCCAATGAGCAAATTCGTCCTCTTGAGCGCAAGTGAAAGTGCGTTGCCTCTCTAGATAAAAAGCGCGAAATTTGGAAAAGGGACAGTTTAAAGTAGAATGGATTTGACTCTTTTCCGTCTCTTTGGAAACTCTTTAGAATTCTTCAATCAGACCGCACATGACTAGAAGTGTTCGAGAAAGTCGTGTCGAAATTACAAGAAGTTCCATCCAACATCCAATAGTTGCGCAGTATCAACGAGTTACAAATAATGTTGTAAATCATGATCGAGCCACTTCGAGAGTCAGCGACTCTCGCACCACATTTGTACAAACTCGACGCACTGTACAGCAAGTACGGGCCGATTGCTATCTATGTGTAATGCCTGCGCAGGAAGATTGGGTAACGCTGGAAATATTTCGTGTGGTATGCGAGTTCTCGTTCCGTGGATTCGTGCCAAGCCATGAAATCACCCCATCATCAAAATCGTTCCAATTGATTCCCAAAGGATCTGAAATGAACCGTTTAACGAAAGGACTATATCTAGATCTGAGTCTTTTGTCGGAATCCACGAGTGGGTACTGATGTTGAATTCCTCCAAGAGTCCTTCACGAAGTGTCTATAGCTCAGCCATTCTTCGCATGGTATAATGTATCGGTAATCAATCGGCTAGAGCCCGTCGTTCAACGAAAAGAGTGACGAGCACAAATTGGAGTAGCAAGAATCTATTCGAATTTCAGCTTACACTAGATTGAAATGGAACGTATCTCATATAGCTGTCACTTCAGCGAGATTCGCCTGCGTAAGCCGATTTGCAGCACAATGTGGAGAATGTATCGAGAAAAGGATAGTGACACGCGGACAGATGCAAAGTAGGGATTGCGGATTGCCGCCGCCGTCGCTCTTGGCGCACTACAGCGCCGTTATCAAATCATAAACAAATATCCGCGTAACGAGATGCAAACAACTCAGCTTCCTCTGTCGCGTCGTCTGTGTCGGTCCGCCACGACGTGAGAGTAGAATGGCCGAGCTTTGGCGGATAAAGCCGTGTACTGTTTTCACTGCGAGCACCTGGAACAACGACGAGACGAGCTCGAACGAATGGAGTTTGGGGGATGAGACAGCGGACGGGATGAGCGCTTGCGGAAATTTGTAGATCGTATGGGAGGAGACGCTATCTTGTATTTTCATTGTACTGGGTGACCTGTACTGATACTTTGGAGAAAAATCCGATTCATCACTTGCAGACTAGCTGATGTGATTCATCCGATGCTCGTCCAATTGATATATAATTCTATCGCGAAAGCAGTCGCGAGACAATGAAGCTTGAGAGTTGTGCAAATTCAAAATCTCTCATGGAACCAATCGACTACTGTAACGCAGTGAGTAGCAAGATATTAACACGATCGATCGCAATCAGCTATGCGTACACCATCTTCATCAACTGATCCTTTGGAGATTTTCGTGGCTCTGGTGATTCTAACAAAGTCACTAATCCAGTAATTGGATCGTCCTGGAGTGAAGATATCTCGTCGCAAGGTCGTGTTTCTCGACGATTAGTCAATGCAGGGATCATTCTCTTCAGTGTCCAATATATTGGACAAAATCGATTTCTAATCCTTTGTAACCGCAAATGATTCTTTTTCTGAATGTATCAGAAAAATCTGGAAAAATTCTGAAGAATCATTGCAAACACAAGAAACATATTGGACTACGACTGGGGTCTGAATATCCAATCGTGGTAGAGAGAAGAATAAAAGAAGAATCAATGGTATTCAGTGCGTGAATCGGAATTGAAGAACTAATTTGATAGTTCTTTATCTACCTCAAATTTGAAGTCGATTTACAATGAAAAATCGATCACAATCGATCGTTAAGATGTTAATCAAGGGAAAATGAATTTGACTGATATTGTGAGAAAGATCACCTGGACCCAGGGGATAATCGAAAATTGACATCCTACTTATCAACAAACTCCTTCGAGGCAACGATCCCCGGCTTGACTATCTATCAGTCTCCAACCCTTCTATGAGGTCTAAATTTACATAGTTCCTCCACGCCAACTTATAATGTCATAACACAGAGCACGGGGCGCAAAATTTCAGCCGTGCCATACTCGATCTATCCATCGCATCGTCCAGTATACAGTGGTGAGCGCGAGGTTTTTGTACGCCCTTCTACTTTAAAACCGCGACCGGACAGCTGGACAAAGCGTCCGCCCCAGATAACAGCTTCTCTGACCTCCACACCTACACACATGCCCCCCGCGTCGATCGCCATTCAACACCTGTCGCGATCGCTATCCCTTAGACGAGCGCTGACAAGAACGACAGCGCGGCTGTACCAGCCAGAGAGAAAAATGATCGCTCGCCCTCCTGGAATATCTTGCTGCCCTACGCTTAGCTCAACCCTGACCTGAAGATTGAAGTAGCAAGTATAAAGAAACCGTTTGGGGAATCGACTTGTCTAGTGCGAGAAATGGTTAGATTAAATTTTTTGAATTGGGTGATGCACAGAGAATTCTAGTGAAGCTGTTGCAGAATCATCCTGATAATTTATGCAAGTCGGAGAAAAAAGTACGAAAGTAATGACCTTCAGGAGGATTTCGGTGATCTTCGTGGGAATTTTATTCAGGAGGTGTCATGTTACTTTTGGACGAAGATCCGGAACTTTGAATGTTTGTTAAGGGGACGAAGAAGCTCTACTTCATCGACATTCATCATTAATTGGTTCAAAATGAAACAAAACAATATTTCGAAAAAGTAAATTCAAGCTGCCCTGCGTATCGGTAGAACGAACCACTGTGTGAAATTTTGAAGCGATCCGTTCAAAGCGCTTGGAGTAATTTGAACTGTAGTGTAATTACAATATATTTGCACTATAACAAAAATTATTCCAAGAGCTTTCGACGGATCGCTTCAAAATTTTACACAGTGGTTCGTTCTACCTATGCGCAAGGCAGATCCGATTTACTTTTTTGAAATATTGTTTTCTTTCATGCCGAATCAATTTATTATGAATGTCGGTAACGTAGAGCTTTTACGTGACCTTAACCCTTCCACTGTGGCGACGAAAATTACAGTATTTTTTCTGAGATGCATAATCGCGCAATAATATCTCCTCCTACTCATTGCGAACAAATGATTTCATAAAAAACTGTCACCGAACTTGTACAGAAGATATACGAGTGCTTTTGCCGTCCATGCGCTTCAAGTCTCTGATATAGATTTTCTGTGGTGAGTTCTCTTCATTAGTAATGAAGTAATAAAATGTGCGATGTAGAAGAAATGGATTATCATGAGAGGGCGGATGTTAGCATCGATTTTCTTTTTAATGACATTTTTCTATCCATTTTCATCAAGACACGCCTGCCTACAGCAGTCAGTTTTCTTCGGACGGTCGCAACGCTCCAAAGTAATCGGATTTACTTTCCATTTGATGACTCTCAACTCAAAGGAACGTTGTTGTAGCAATCCAACTGCAAAAATCGAACATCTCGATAATAGAACGATTTCGTCGGTATTTTAGTTCCATAAGCTTCTAGTTTGAACATACATTAAGGAATAGAAGGTAAGATTGGACCCTCCAGCTAGTATTTTGAGTGTTTGAATTCAAGAGTTCACCATCTAGTTCCTTAGAAACCTAAAAGTAACGATCTTATCCTGATAAAGAATGATTCATTTGGCTCTCCTCGGTTCTCAATATATTGAAAACTGATTCCGCCATGAAAAAACTTGATGCATTCTAAACGCTGTCAATTTACTCTCATATTGGACCAAAAATACCGATGAATGATTCATACAAGCAGATCTAAGGGAGCGCAAGTTGAACAAGTCATGAGTAACGGATATATCGTGGTGTTCAATTCACAAAGGCTCTTGTTTCATGCAAATAACATACATTGAGCGCTTTTGTGAATAAGAAATGTCGATAAATCCAATGGGTGTTGAATGAGTGAGTCAGGAAATCATGCATCGCGCTTGCGGTGCAAAAAATTACGAAAGAGCGCGGAATCACGTTTTAATAAACGACATCCTGGATTCCATGAATCGTATGATTCGTGCATTTGAAAATCGCGATCTCATGTGGTCAAGAGTAGTGGCTCTTCGTTTTCAAGTCTTTTTTATCACGAGTTCAATGAAGAGAATGCCAGGGGAGAACGGGGTACTTTGATTCTCATCGCTCTAGCGCAAATTCCTACTCCCTGACAAAACAAAATCCCTAGACAGAAATCTGAGACTCTTACAAAAACAATGCAACAGTCAAGAATATTTTCGAGTAATACTCGTCTTGAGGAATGAATTCATTATGAAAGGTGACCAAAATCCGAGAGGAAGGATTCTACTTTTGACTTTCTCGTAAAATCACTGATATGGGACTCAGATGGACCAAAAACTCTTATTGAGTCTAGAAACTTTGGGGATGTTCATTTTTTAACATACCAAAATAGAAAAAAAAATTTAGGCCGAAAAGAAAAAAGTCGGAGGAAACCGGGTAGAAATGACGTGGATGCACTCATATGAGACTTTTCAACGCTCGCTTTTAGGTGGCCGATGCTAAGGTTTCTGTCTGAACACTCCCGAACAACCTGAAGTGTCCTAGGAATGACGGTCATTCACGGTTCGAGATCTTCTGTTTCACTCAGACCCGTAGACTAACCTACAAGTACGACTGAGACAGAAGATCTCGAATCGTAACCGACTGTCACGGCTAGGACAGTCTAGGTTGTTCGGGAGTGTACCTGCAGGCAAGAGACGCATTTGAAGAAGATACCCGGACCTTGTGGTCTCCGCTCGTTGGTTGGATATTTTCTGAATATATGCAAGAGCAGCTTTCATAAGAACTCTCATGGAGAGGAAAGACCAGTATTAGCAGAATAATGTATTTCGGCACGTAAGTGCTATAATAAAAGACCAACAGCTGCAATACCGCCATCTCTATTATAATGATTACTATTGAAGTTGTATTGCATTCTGCAAGAGGAATCGGTGTTCTCGTGTGAATGTTTTGCAAGGAAAATCTCTTATTTCCTCTTTTTTCACCCTTTTACATTTTCTTAACTCTGGTGAGGATCAGTCCATCTCTCTCTACTCGACGAGTTCCATCTCATGGTACCTGTTATACATACAGTGGATTATTGGAAATTTCAATGTCTATTTGTTTATATGTGTCGGTGTGCCCTGACCTTTCTCTTTTACACGACAGCTCCGTGATGTCTGAGATCTGAGACCACATTCATGGAAATTTGATGAGTGACTCAGCATTCATTTTGAGTTTCATTCGTGTGACACCTTCATGTATAACTCGAGTTATGAATTCTTAAATCCGAACTTTTCAGAAACTCATTTGTAAGCTGTAAAACTTGAACTCAAAAAGGCCATTTTCTCCATTACTTTCTCACAGAGAAACTTTGCTTACCCATTTCACTGTATTGACCGGGTCAAGCCGATCGAGAATCGACTCGGTCAGGACAGCGAAGTAGGTAAGCAAAGTTTCTCCGTATGAAAATGATAGAAAAAATGACCTTTTTGAGTTTTTCTAAGCTTTACAGCTCACAAATGAGTTCCTAGAGAGCTTGCATTTGAGAATTCATAAGTCGAAAAAAGTGTCACACGGATGAAACTCAAAATGAATGCTAAGTCACCCATCAAGTTTCCATGAATATGGGCTCAAGCATAAGGAGTTGTCTTGTATAAGAGAAAGGTCGGGGCACACCCACATATTTACGCAAATAGACATTGGAATGTCCAATATTCAACGGGATCTATAACGCAAATAGAATGTTCATAGTTACGATGGAGTAGAACTCGCTAAGTAAAGGGAGATGGACTAATCCTCATCAAAGTTGAAAAAGTGTAAACGGGCGAAAAAGGAGAAAATGAGATATTTTTCTCGTAAAACATTCACACGCTTAACCAGATCTTAACCAGACAGCGAGGAATTTATTGTAAGAACACTTCCCGGTTCAGGAGTGTTCTGAATACGGCAGCCACCGTGATTCCTTCAAAATGACCACTTGTTCAACTTAATTTGATATCAATAACCTGGAAATTAAGCTATTTTCAAAGGGAGTATAATCAGAGGTACGAAGTCTGTGAGCCCCGGGAAGGCTCGACGACCTTTCTAAAATTCAGAAGCATATATTTTCAGCTGTACTCTATCAATCATCTTCAGCAAGGATTTATTCCACAGGACTGTATGAGTTGAACGCCTATGTTAGAAATTTGAAACTGAATGACATTCACTGGCCAGCAGGAGAGGCTATTTGAGGAAACTGATTGAGAATCGAATTCAAAGTTCGAATTCACGCGCGGAGATCGAAACATGCTTCAGAGAATACATTTAAAACGAAAAAATATGCCAATGATTGATAAAATTCTTCTGAGCAACTAACTGAACAAACAGATTCCGAAGGCACATGCATCTCCAGATTTAGAAAAAATTCACGCCGAGGGATGAGATCGATTAATCATCTAGGGAATCCTATCGGATCGAAAAACATCTGACAAAGTATAAACCAACGGCACGTTTTTTCCAGTTGTTGAGAAAATTTGATTCAAAATCTAATTTAAAATTCGCAGTCGCGCGCGGAGATTATGAAAATTCAAATAGATTTTGCACAAAAGGCATGAACCTCTCTAAATGAAATAATTTAGAGCATTTAATTGAAGATATCATCAAATGGGCAGATTCTGAAAATATTTGCATCAATGGACTATGAAAAGATTCCTTCTAAAAAAATGGACGTGTTGACTCTCTTAAAAATCCTATTGAGTATCGACGAACACTGGACATAGTTCATAAGAAGGGTATAATTCGTAATAATTGAAAAAATCCTATTCATGATTTATCTTAAAACTCAGATTCCCTCGCGAAACTTGTGCGCAACACGAAGATCAATACTCTTTTATTAGAGCTCATATCGGGAAAAAGAGTTTGCCAATATGTCAATCATCTCAAAAATCCTATAGCGTATAGAATTGGAAAAGACTGCGAGCATTTAAAATGACGCGCGCTGAGCGCGCTGTTATCGACCGATGGTCTTCATCATTATTCTCCGGCACAAAAGAGGTTACAAATGAAAGAAGTGAAGAAGTATGGATAGTGTGATGGATATGGGGCTGTGGGTTCTCGAGGACTGAGTGATATGACTTTGAGTACGTGCAAGATGGTCGGTTTATTCAGTATAAAGTACAATAGATGTGCGTATGACGACGGTCAGCACGAGAGTGTCTGAAGACGATCCTCGGAGGGCCCATACCCTCATGTGTCCCATTGGCTGATGCAACCCGGAGGTTGCACATGCTCCGGGGGTGTGTCAGGCCCCTAAATACATTGGTGGCCCTATACATTGGAATGCGGTAGCGTGTGTCGCATATACCTCGTTATCTATGCTAACAGTAGATCTGTAACTAATATAGTGAATACGTGATACATGTATCTAATGAGTTATTAACAAATAATCGGTGTTACATTACAATTCGGTCAGTTATCCTCTGCACACGGAAACCCATAAAAGTCCCCCGCCTGTCGTGTGTATTTCTGACGCGTGTTTCTCGGTTGCACACCGTATGCGCTGGTGCGCCTGCGCGGTTAGACATATGTTCGCGCGTGTATATGAGTATCGCCGTAAGGGGATATATATGTCACAATACAGGCGCAGCGCACAGATCGATCGCCAGATTATCTACGGTCTTTTTTTCGTTCAAGCTACCAAATTCATTGTAGACATACTTTATTCAAGCGCCATAGCCACAGCTGAGTAACTGTACTGAGTAATCGGAGCGCTTATGTCTGTCGGCAACGTCACTTGCTACATCGAATAAAATGATATCACATGGAAGAACCAGCCACGAATTCACATGTACACAATACGAAGGATGCAAACCGCGGGAATCTGTCTGATGAATGCAGATATAACGCAACGGTCTCGAACGAAAGGCAGCAAACCTCGAATATCGAAGCTGTCCATTAATAAGGTAGGATTAGGTGGCAAGGATTGATCGATCTGTGATCATCTTAGTAAATAGGTCAAATTACACGGTTCAGTGGTGTCAGAGATTTGTATCGTTTGATTCAAAGTCCCAAAACAGGTGGTAATGTGGCCTTGCTGACATCTTTCAGCTTGGAGAATAAATTCTTGGCTACAAGAACTATTTCCCTCAAATGAATTTAAAGGAGAAACATGTTGCTCCAAAATTGAATAACTGTGAACATAATTAGTGGATCTCAACGTTTGCAAGATTACTTCTTTAGTAAATTGGATGAATTCGAACAAAGTATGATTCTCCGCTTCAAATAGGAAACTTAAATGAGCTCAAAGTAATCCCCAGTTTTGCACATGTGGGGAGGTTAAAGGAGATTCTAGGCCATTACCTCCTCGCCAAAATACTTTTCTGTCAAAACCATAAACTCACTTAACATCACATTCACACGATCAATTTTGCTAACTGAAATGTCACCATTGCGTGGAATGTACGTAGCTTCGAAAATCGAAACTCCATACTTCACCAAATGATTTTCAAGAATCGCAGAAAATATTGTCAAACTGTAGAACAAGAGCCAATTCTTCTAATGTTGAGTGCATTCTCTGTTAGAAGAAGTATCAGTTGGGTAGATTTGTAATCATTGCGAGGACAAGTCGCATAGGAGTGGATCGATGAAATAGTTCAGTGAATCAGACTCACCTCACAAAGTACGCGAAATAGGCCAAGGTATGAGCGGATGTATTGATCTGAACTGTCAAATCAGTTCTGAGCTCGTAATCTTTTTTTAGATATACATTTCGACTCATTGAGATGATGCTATTCTCCGAATCATGAAATCTGGCCCGTTCTTTCCCAAAAGTGTTAATAGAACCTCGTCTCGAGGTATTCGCGCGCCGTAAAGAATTTTTCCAGACGAGGCGAGAGAAAGGGTTAGCAATGGTACAAAAGTGAGATAACCACCCAAGTTTCGACCCATGAGGGAGGTTGATCCCCGCACCTCTAAATGGAATATGCCATCTCATCCCGAGTTATAATACTTGAGCCCGACGTATACTCGATGTCTCCATCACCATTCTGTTTGATTGCTGTCTTTCAGAGCGAGCGTAACACGCTCACTCCTCTCACTGCTTTGTTCGAGCCAGCTATTTATCCTACGCAATCTTGAATATTACCGTGCTGCGAAAGTTTTTTACGCCCAAGAAGTCGGATTAAATTCAAGCATCTTCCTTCGACTCGCGACTTTGATGAAACTAACAATGCATTGTGATGGATTCGTTACGAAAGAGAGTAACGGAATCAAGGAGTTTCCAAGACGGACGCATAACGAACTTGTACATTACGCAAGAGCTGTGTAATTAATTAACGACGGGGAGAAAAAGCTAGCTGGATCAAGGTAAGCGTCGCTCCAGCGAGGCGTCGCCTCTTCATATCCTAGCCCCTCTTGCACCAAAGTCTCGCTCTTTCCATCAGACTAGCTTGCAGCGCTTGGCTCCCTCGTAGACTCTCCGAGCCCGATTAATTTTTCACATCGCCCTACCTCCGCCTTTCCATAATTAAACACATCCGCATAAACATTGTTCGTTACACAAACTACTCGCGTCTCACCATGATTATCGAATCCACCAACTCAACGCAGAACTGCGATACACAATAAGGGGAGCAGATGAAAATTATTCCAACGGCGAATATAAAACCCGGCGTTTCATGACTCGGCTAACGCGCTCATCCCCCGTTTTCCCTCTATACATGTATACTCGTTGTAGCTGTAACGGAACGAGCGTTAAAAATGGCTGAGCTCGTCGAGCGCGTAACAGGATATTAAAAAGTGTAAGGGAAGCCTCGATTACTCAACGACAATTTACATAGACACGTAATCCTCTCGTCTGCTCTCGGTGTCTCTGTAGCTCCCGGTCGACGTCTTTGGAGGCGCTGAAATATGCGGAGGGATTCGAGCAAACGGCCAATTACACGCCAGCCTGGATTGATCGAGAAGCTCGAGGAAGAGAGCGACACCCTTGTAAGTGGCGCTGCTCGATGTTTTTCTCACGAGACACGGAAAGAGGGAGAACTTGACTAATCGGGCAGCTTGCAAGAAAGAGACCTCTGCGCGTGGGTGGCTATGAGGAGCGGCAGCCAGACCTGGACAATTATCGCGAGAAGAGGCCGTAGCACGATCGTCTAGCTGGTTGAGAGAGAAAACTGGAATGCCAGACGTTGCCGCGGAGAGAAATCGTTCCGAAGGAGAAAAAAGGGGCCACGGAGGAAGAGGAAGAGAGAGGGAAGCGAGGCAGCGGAGAACCGCTCTCGGCCCTTTCGACTTTTATTTCTCCCCAAGCTGTAGACCCGTCGCATACGCCAAGCTCTCACTCCTTTCCTGTTTTTCACTCGAGAGTCATTCCCTGCCCTCCTCCTCTACCAAACGACCATTTTGTTTTTGCCACTTTGTCCCCATCTCTTTCTTTCCCTCTCGCTCTGGCTCGG
>JAPYYZ010004348.1:0-12116 GCA_030522705.1 Eretmocerus eremicus
ATTGCACGCGCAATTACAGCTGCAATTACACGTGTAATTGCAGGTGTAAATGCAGCTGTCATTTCACGTGTATTTACAGCTGTTATTCTGAGTGGCATTATGGAACTTTTCGTAACCTGAAATTGTACGTGTAATTCGACGTGTGGCGCACGTGGAATTTCACGTGCCAAAATTGGAAGTAACAATAAATGAATATTACGAAACACGAATCACTGAAAAGGTCAAAAATCATTCAAATTCAAGGATAACTGAATTCGTTCAGAATATCCTATCAATGGCTGAAAAGTGAGTAAGTGGTGTTCTGTAATCTGTTACAATTCTGTACCAATCGCAGTATCTCCACGAATCACATTGGATGAAAATGACAAAGACAGTGATGGATTGTAGTGAATTGTAATATGATTTGGGAATGTTTTCATTGAACTGAATAACAATTCCCAATATGAAGCCAAGAAGCTACAAAGAATTAGACTTCAAATGATTTTCAACACGGACTTGCTCACGAAGCACAACCTCCATTCAATGATATTGAATATCATCATAAGAAAAAGATACTTATCTTGTGACCGATGATTTCATAGCGCCAGGTTAAACGCTCCTCATTGTGGAGGTTGATGATATAAGTCGTAGACTGTCATCGCTAGTTCCCGCCGATTCCTCGCGTATCGGGTGGGTTGGTCTGGAAAACTTCGAAGGAATCAATTCACTCCATGACACATCAATTCTGATATTGATAAGAGAAACTTCATCGTTTAGGTGCTCATTCTCCAGCTTAATTGATTGCTGATTCTTCATATTCAGGATTTTCAAAGTTATAATAAATTCTAGAGCTCACTTTAATAATGACATCCACCGCCACGGATAAAAACTCCAAAAATTCATCAGTTTCGATTCTTATGATGCGATTCCTACGGACTAGAAATTGGTTTCCTTACCAAAACGATTCAAAGCCATTGCGCGATCATAACCATCTCTCTGAATCCGGTTCGCTCGGTCAAGCACCTCGACATCTCTCAATTGTTGCTGATTTCTATCGAGATCATCATTAATCGCCAACGGGTGGCTGAAGCCGAGGCAGAACAACAAAGGCTTCTAGAAATCAATGATGACTTTGATAGGAATCAGCAACAATTGAGAGATGTCGAGGTGCTCGACCGAGTGAACCGCATTCAGAGAGATGGTTATGGTTGTGCAATGGCTGCGAATCGATTTGGTAAGGAAAACAATTTCCAGTCCGTAGGAATCGCATCATAAGAATCGAAGTTTGGAATGGGAGTTTCTATCTGTGTCGATGAATGTCATTATTGAAGTGAGCTCTAGAATTCATTATAACTTTGAAAATCCTGAATATGAAAAATCAGCGATCAATTAAGCTGAAAAATGAGCACCCAAACAATGAAGTTTCTCTTATCAATATCAGAATTGATATGTCATGGTGTAAATTGATCAATCCTCCAAATAGATCATGTAGAATGATTCTACCCAGAATACGTACGTGACGAGAGCCGGCGTTCAACTTTGACTCTAGTAATTACCGTTCAAAAATGATGCTGACCGCAGTACAATCGCGACGGGAGCTCGCGTATAGCTGGGTCTCTAGAAGCTCTCGTGTAAAATGATTCCACCCGCGACAAAAGTGATGCTGGCCGCGGTACGATCGGTATGCGAGCTCGCGCATCGCTGGGGCCCTCTAGAAGCTCTCGTCTAGAATGATTCTGCCCGCAATACGTACGCGACGAGAGCTGGCATTCAACTACGACTCTAGAGACTACTGTTCAAAAGTGATGCTGATCGCGGTACAATCGCAACAGGAGCTCGCGTATAACTGGGGCTCTCGAAGCGTTTGCAGGTGCATTCATGGCTTATTTATACTCTTCTCGCGGAGGGGATTTCTTTGTGGCTGCATCATAACAAAAGGCAGTGGCCGGGCCATCGCTGCCCTTTGATCTTAGCCACGCGCCTTTGATGCTTGCGAGTTTGCATCGGAGCTCAAGATTAGCTCTGTGGCTTTGTCATATTTGGTGTTGAAAATGCTCCCGCGGGCCGAGAGTTTGTTGCAGCTGCTTGGTAGGAAGCACTGTTGCTAGGAATCGCTGTCTCTGGAATGCACCACACGTCCTCGCATCCTAACTTTGGATTGGTTGCGGTCTTGCCATAGGTCGTGAATGTCGAGCTTCGCTATATCGCGCGGGCTCGAGGCTAGCAGTTGCCTCTTGCCAGAAGCTTTCTGGCATACATATATTTTTATCCATCCCTAGTCGGGAGCGAGACCAGCTCCATGGCACTAACAAGATTTGTTAGAATATTTTGAGCAGGTTCGATCTTTACCGATCTTAGATCGTGAATTTCACGTCATTTCGTTACTTCTGCTCTCATCGAAAAATATGCACAGTTCCGAAGGGGACCGGACTTCGGCCATACAGAGAATACGTGTCCTCTGATTTTGTTCCTAGATTTTATTGCTCCGGAAATCCACGACTTCAAGTTCCTTCAATGCCTGATCTTAGGTGGAATCAGCCAAGAATAAGTTTAAATTCCCTCACCGCTTGTTGATGAGTTTGTTGTTGAATTGAACTCTGATGCGAATACAGTGGATGTTGTCCTTGGTGGAATTGTTGATGTATCTGACTTTGTATCATATTCGTGACAGAGATGTCTCCACCTTGCATATTCTGCATTTGTGTACCTTGACACGTATTTGACAGAGCTGAAACAAATAAGGTTGAGCTTAGTCATTATTTTAGTCGAGGTAGGGAGCCCAAGGGCAAAATCTCATGAATTTGTATTCCAGGATATGATTCCGTCTGAATTCTTGAGGGAGTGGCTCTAGAGACGAGAAGATCCGGGAAGAATTCGATTCAGTCAGATTCAAGTTGTCTATGATTACATGATGATTCAAGAGTCCGGGAAGAATGCTCGGATCTCTTCAAACGTGCCACCACACCGTTACTATTACCGCATTGTCTGATGAACATCTGGCGAGAGGATGTTTTTGTTCGGTTTGACCCCCGTCTCCGAAGAAACAGTCACCCTATTTTCACCTGAGAGGACAGTCACGCTCAACATTGGCTCAGGAAATAGCCAGAAACTATGGATGTGGAGCTGATACTCGAGTTTTAGGAGTAAGAAATTCATCTATAGCAGGAGCTCACAATACGCAATTCGTATCAATGCCGAAGCACTGTTACAGAGTATTCATACATTGTCATGGTGACTCTATGACAATGTATATTGTCATTGAGTCAAGGTAAAGTGATCGATAGGGACTACTCACCTCATGTGGTGAAATCCTATTGTGCTGTGAATATGGCGATCGAGACGAATCACTCAGCAAATCATTCAGATTCAATTCTGCGAATATAGCGACGTGAAGACACCGGTCCGGCGAAAACTCTTCGGCGATTACGGATTACTCTTTGGTGAACATTTCTTCCACAGCATCTTCCCCGTACTTTATAGATATTCCGGAGATTTTACTGATGCCGCTCTTCCCGCTGATCCAAAAAAATGCTTACAAAGCATGCTACAGGCACATGAAGTGACTGATAGAGTGGAACTAAACGCAATTTGATGGGCGGATGGCGTCTTTCTCGACAGCCCATTCGAGTTCGTAGTTTATCTCGGCTTGTTCTGAAGTATTTTTGAAGAATTATTCTGATTTGTTGAGACAGTGTTTTTGGTGAGAGCTGTTGATGGCTTTGCATTCTGAGCCCAGTTCCATCGCAATCTCCGTATTATTATAACGAGAAACTCGCACACGAAAAGAACCATCTCTGCGAGCATATCAAACCACTTGAGCGACAATTTCTGGGGAATTCCTATTAGATCTGTGTATTGATATTGTAGAATCGTTCCTCTGAAGTTCCCTTCCAGGCGATACACTTAGGCTTTCGGATGCACCTAGGGTTTTGGATGTGTGGGTGAGTTATTGTTCAGACGCTCACTCTACTGCTCTGCATGTTTGCAAATCTGATGTCTCACGCTGTTTGTATCGAAATGTGATTTCTCGCAGATTTGCCGGGTTTCTGCTGGCTCATTCGTTGGGAGCATCAACAGCACGGCTTCGTTATCAAGAGCCAGGGAATCTGCAATCTCTGCATAACATCAAAGATTTGAGGTGAGCAACTCCGTGTGCCGACAACAGAGATAGCGCATGTCAGTCAAGGCGTCACTTCGCTGGAAGTCTGCCCTAATTCAGGTATTTGGCGATACCGCGCGACAGCCGGGTTCATCACCTGGTCGGCAACGTAGCTCGCTTGCCGCCGTCGAGGTGCCTCTTCTCGGCGGCTTAGCCTCTTCCCTCGGACCGTATCAGCTGAGGGCATTGCTAGCAGCAGCACACGGACTAGTTCTGCAGTTATAACAACTGAGTTGACTACTCAGTTGTTCTCAAATTGAATGCGCAGCGGGTCAGCAACGGGCCAGAGGAATCAATATCATCCAGGGGAACGAATCATTGGAGGAGCTTAGAAATTGGCCAGAATTATAACTCGCAATTCTCGAAATCAAAGCATCGTGTAAGATGAAACCACGAATGATATCCCTGTTGCTCTCAATGAGGAAGATATTATGCAGGGAATGATCGAGCAGAATGTTCCGGAGCACACTTGAGACGATCTTAGAGTTGTTTTCTTCTATCTGACGGGCCAAGAAAGATACCGCTCTTCTGTTCTAGAGGGATTACCAGAAATCGGGGAGATTTTGATTGGTCAAAAACGAGAGTGCATTTAATGATCTTCATGTTGCGTAGATAACCATGTGTCCATTTTGCAATGTTTCCGGTGTCACGCGCTTGGGCATACGGCAAAAGGCTGCATCAATCGTCATTCGTATCAACTGCGCTGGCAAATATTCGACGGACGATTGCGTCAACAAGACAAAGATGCGCTCCGCCGATTGCGTTTCTCAAAAAATCGCTAAGCCTGTGATAAGTTGGAATATTTCATCTTGAAGAAGAGGGTTGAGTATGAGATCTCTATGATAGACTATGAGGCGGAGCAATAATTATCTTCCTTTTCAAGTCGGGCATCTCCATGCACAGTCTTTATATCCTCATCTTTTTGACGCGAGTAGCTTTGTCATCAAGGATAAGATTCAAGTGATTGGTATCAGTGAAACCTAGCTAAATCATTCAGTTTATTCTAAGAGTGTACGCATCCCCGAGTACAACATTTTCCGTGTTAACAGAAGTGGCAAGCGAGGAGAAGTGGCTTCGTATGTACATGAGTCGGTTGGATTTGAAATGATTGGCAGCTCGTCCCAACAGTACACGAAACGGCCGGAGTTCATGCTAGCCGCGCTTCGACACGACTCAACTGTCATACTCACGATTGAGGTATACAACCCTCTTGCGGGGAGGCCGTACAGAATCGATTTGTCGTCTGCTAAAGCCCTAGTTTGTGCTATAATTCTTGCTCTGTAAATCTTGGACGAATCAGTTGGACATGATATCGCTTCATAGCGCAATTCTCTCGAATCTACTGATTCCAATGAGCATTCGTGATTGCTATACCTCCAATACAACTTGCGATATTTCTGCAATGGTATTGAAAATCTATAACCACGATGTTTTTGATCCCACTGTTGCAGAAATATCGCGAGTTGTATTGTAGGCAGAGCACTGTACAAATGCTCATCGGAATCAGTAGATTCGAGAAAATTGCGCTATGGAGCGATATGATGTCCAACCGATTCGAGCAAAATTTGTGGCACAAGCTAGGGCTGTAGCAGACAACAAATCGACTCTGTACGGCCTTTCCTTAATACGGGTTACTGGGGTGATGTGGAGGAGGCTACTTTAAACTGTAATGTAGGAAACAGATAGATCACAGTCATCATAAGAAGCTAAAATTCTCATCAGTAACAATTCGCTTTTTTAGCTTATATATTTCAAAATTTTCTATTAGGACAATAGTCCACCAGCGATCGCAAGGAAAAGGAAGCTCAAACATACACTGGCTATTACTAACATGTGGTTTATATAGAAAATGTATGGGTGACAAAGATGGTACGAAAATACAAAGTACATGAGGTGAACGTGTTAGACTATGAGAGACGGAACGAGACAGAGGAATCGATGTAAGTGTCATGCAACTATGTGTAGGAAAGAGAGCTTCTGTACGTTCTCTCCGAGATTCATGTTATTTCTATCTGCGATGATGAAGATCATTTCAGATAGAGTGCGTTTGAAATAATCGGACTCTCAATCTAGAATTTTTGTATTAGACCAATGGAAATCATGATCACAATTCCGATTCGGGTGAAACAACCGATTCTGGATTCTCTCGACTTTGGTGTTCTTTCATTTCGATCGACAAAGCTCTCTCACTTTCACCCACATAAGTCTCTGAGCAGTCTTTGCAATGAAGCTTATACACTTCACCTGTGGTGAAGACTGACCAGCGACTCGTAGGTGAAAGTAAGAGAGTAAAGTAAGCACATCTTCGGTTCTCCCCTATCTATCGACATCCGGAAGCTTGCACTTTGAACGAAATTAAACCAGCTACCGGATAGGAATAGAATGAAGACTCGAAATCTACGTGCATGCGCAGAAAACTTACAATCGATGACTGGGATGGGAACGATAATTCAGTTACAATTCGTCAACTACTACTTCTTCACGCATGCGCGTGAATTCCGAGTCTTGAGACCATTTTCATCCGGTAGCTGATTCGATTTTGTTCAAAATGCGACCTCCTGGATGACGATTGATGGAGGAGAACCGAAGATATTCACGTTTAGAGCTGGAGGACGTAATCGAGCCTTTCTGAGGCTCACAGGCTCGAGACCTTGGCATTCTTTCATTATACCTCCTGTTCTACTGCATCAATTGGCATCTAGGCGATCGCATATGGAAAGAAATTTTACTGGCTATCTGTTGAAAATACTTTCAGAGCTTCAAGACTGTGAGTATTCGTAAGAAAAACTATTTTCTGATCCAAAGAATGCTCCAAGAATCGTTTCTCCGCCGTTTTGGCCACTTTCTACGGCCGGAATGGACTAGAGTGTATCTAGCGAGAGTGAAATCAATGTGAAATGACGCGGGGAATATGATTACGTAGGTTTCCGATCTGTCCTAGTGAGAATTCAATGTGAGAAGAACGCTTTTGAGGGGAGGCCATACAAAGTCGATTTGTCGTCTGCTAAAGCCCTAGTTTGTGCTATAATTCTTGCTCTGTAAATCTTGGACGAATCGGTTGGACATGCTATTGCTTCATAGCGCAATTCTCTCGAATCTACTGATTCCGAAGAGCACTCGTACATTGCTTTACCAACAATACAACTCGCGATATCTCTGCAACGGTATCGAAAATTCATAACCACGATGTTGTTGGCTCCATCGTTTCAGAAACATCGCGAGATGTATCGTAGGTAGAGCAATGTACAAATGCTCATTGGGATTAGTAGATTCGAGAGAGTTGTGCTATAGAGCGATATCATGTCTAACCGATTCGTCCAACATGCACAGACAAAACTTGTGGCACAAACTGGGGATGTAGCAGACGACAAATCGACTTTGTGCGGCCTCGCCTTAAGTATTCTCAAGGGCTTCTAGCGGATTAAAAATAGTCTAGAGGCTACATAAAAGCCATAGAAAATCCGAAACTTTTTTACAGCTTGAATACAATGAGAAAAACCGGAAAAAAATTTTTGAATGAGTATTCCTCCGGGCATTGAGAAATCTATGAGCAAATCTTTCATTTTCGGATTCTCCAGTCTCTAGGGCAGCCGGGGAGGTTTGAGGAATATTTTTCAAGTGGTCATTCGATAGATTTTTGGATAACCTTCCAAATGTTTTTTGGAAAATTGGAATCGGTGAAGACGATTGAAAGTCATGGACAAAATACTAGGGGAAAGTTTTGAATCCTAGATTTCTCATATGATAACTAGCATGAATCAATATGGGCTTACTGGAAGCAAAAAGAAATTCTTCCGGTCTAAAAGCTGTGGGGAATATACTTTTCCAATATCCGGAATGGAAAAAAATGCTTTGGGGATTTTGAAAATATAGTTGCAGAAAAGACTCAAATTTGCCGTGGAATTCCTCTATAGCTCTGTCGATCATGTACATTCAGCGCCATCAGCGCGCACACACACACACACACACTTTCCGCTCTTTCGAGTACACTGCAGCGACGCGCGCGCACTTGGATAGCGGGTGCCGACGCGAGCACTTCAGCTCCGCGTTACATTCGAGGTTAGCAAGTTACGTTTCAGTATCACGCGGAGAGTTTACAAGTTGTATTCTTCCCGAGATTTGCGCACGAGAGTGGGGATGAAGCTTCAGATGTTGGCAGTGAAATCGTGTCTTGTGATTTACATATCCTGGAAGTGCTCCCCGATCCCCATGACTTCTACACGTTTAGTTGGTCCACAAAGATGTGAATCTCCGATACGTCAGTTGAATTGAAAATTATTCTAAGGTTCTGAAGTGTGAGATTTACATCTGTGGCTTACGTTTCTCACAGAGAAACGAACATCTACGACCTTATCCATTGCTTTCAAGATATTCACTGAAGGTGAAATTTGTTTTTGCTCACTATCATCTTCGTAGATTCAACGACCTATCAATTCACCGGCCTCTTTGAATATTTTCCAGAGGGCATTATCTTCAAAACGCTGACAAGATGACGGTGGACAGAAGCAGATTTCGCTTCTAGTAAAATCTTCACAAAAATGATTGAGATCATTGTTGCTTGTTTCTCTGTGAGAAACGTGAACGCAGGTGTGGATCTCCTAACTGAGAATTTCGGAATAATTTGCGAGTCAATCGCATGGTGTATTGGCGACTTCAGATATTCAGATTCTCGTGGATCATCCGGAAGATTGTCTCGAAGCGTTACGGGGGAGAGGTTTGAATCTATGGTCAGAGCAAGTGGGAAAATCCATACAATGACAGTTCCCGGAATTCTGGCATCAATACAGGATCGATCCAACATCTAATGGAGAATCGCAGCATCAACTAAGAAGAGCTGTAGTGGAGTTTTCGTCGAGGCACATTAAATTCAAAGATGGTTTACGTATGACCAGTACGACTCACGCAATCACTATCGTTCATCACTCAATTCTTGAAAGTCTTTCGGAAGTTATGGACTGAGCAGTCATCAGAACCGACGTATGTGGCGGGGTCGCCAAGTACTAGCTCGGGCAATTATCGAGGTTGAGCAACGTTGACCGGAGTTAGTGCTTGGATAGATGACCGCCCATCTGGGTCGACTGTGCCAACTCGTGGGCTTTGTTTGATCGCTTAGCTGTCACTTGCAGCTCGACAATCTGAGCGGGAGGTGCAAAATGTTACAACTGCGGTGTTCATGCCCACGTAAGTGACTTGAATACCGGTGAGGGTAACATAGTATATGCCGCTGACCTCTTGGGCATAATCTCGGACAAATGCGGAGAGTGTTAAGGATAAAGCTAGGTTAGGGTAAGTTGCAGGGTTCTCAAAACACGCTCTGATACACACAAAAACGTTAAAACCCGAGTGGAATCCGTCCCGATTGATATAGGTCCTTACCCGAGAAAAGCCATTGAACAATTGAAAAAAGAGAACAATTCGTCATGAGAATTCTATGCAGTATTCTTAGTTCCCGCGATGACATCTGCAAACTGTTCCTCCACGGAATCGAATATTGAAATGAGGGCTTACTGTTCTAACAAATCACAACACAATATCCGAATGATTCGATGAAGATATTGGTTGATGTAGTGAGCCCGCGCTGGAAAAAATCATGAAAAATCGGGAAAACCGAGATTTTGATATTGAAATAACGAATGAGCCAATTTGGTTCTGGAACCCTTCCGGAAAATATGAACCCAACTATCCCGAACATGATGTAATGTTCAGGTTTTGTTGTCATTCTTGGACGAACTTAGGTCCGCTTCTTGCCGACATGCTGATGGCGCTTACGATGTTTGCGATCGCGGCGAATGAAACACGCTCGGCTGAAAGTTCTACGCGAAACCCAAGGATATCCATACGGGCAAATATCAAAATCCGGGCCATTTTTTCAACAGGCTCGCTACGGCGGGTCCCACCGTTGGGCCCCGTTCTAGATCGGGTTCTAGGTCGCTCCAACCGGTGAAAATACTTTGGAAGGCCTATATAGCGGCTCTTATATATTGTTTGAGGCCACCGTGGCCTATTGAATTTGGTCTTTGGTCTCCCACGCGGAAGGCCAGGGCTCAAATCCCGGCCGGCACCACTGAGATTTTTCTCATGTGCTCTTCACGGTGATCTCGGTGGTTCGGAACCCACCTTAAACTGTAGAGCCTCCTCACCTAGGTGGAATCGGTAGTTAGCAGTTGCTGACGCGCTGGATGAGCGTAACTCAACCCCACGCACATGGGTGCCGTCTGGATAAAGCTCTAAAGAGCAGGTGCCGAGACGTAAAACTAAGAACCTATAACTTTTATATATTGTTTGAGGCCGCCGTGGCCTAGCGGATAAGGTTCTTGCCTCCCACGCGGAAGGCCAGGGTTCGAATCCCGGCCAGCACCACTGAGGTTTCATCTCATGTGCTTTTTATGGCGGTCTCGGCGGTTCGGAACCCGCCTCAAATTATGGGTCCCCCTCAACGAGGTGAAATCGGTAGTTGGCAGTTGCTGACGCGCTGGTTGAGCGTACCTCAACCCCACGCACATGGGTGCCGTCTGTATAGAGCTCGAAAGAGCAGGTGCCGAGACGTAAAACTAAGAACTTAACATTTTTTATAAATTGTTCATGATGCTAAAAAGGTAAGTACGAGCGAGAAACATGATCGGGCTCGATTTGGAGGAGTTTCGACAGGATTTGTCGATTTTGATCTTCTTTTCAAAAAGTCTGATCAATCCCGACTAAACATCACCAGTAACCATTTGAAACCAATTCGGGTTCTCAATATTCATATTCCCATCGAAAAACCCGCAAAATGAGCTGGAACACGTTATATTCCGACAGCTAGAAGTCGAGTTATCCTCCATACGAGGGAAGAATTGATTCCTCTCAAGGTCACGATATCATGAACGCGGCTAATACTCCCTACACATGCTGCACCTGGGTTCACTGTGTCGGGAGGATCATGAAAAATATATATAAGACAGAATTCTTGGACGTCTGAGAATTCCGTCAGAGCGGCTTCGCAGAGAATCAGTTTACTTGGCTGACCCAATGAATACGGGGTGTAAGTTTTCATGAGTACAGCATACAAATTTGAGTGAACGTGAAATCATTTTGATGATAGATCTCCGGTGATTGAGGGAGGATATTCATAATATATGCTAGAATGGAAGTGAATTGGATGTACTGGAATTAACCAAAATATGGACTTTGCATTGTATTGAAATGGATGTGAAGAGACAGTACCAAGATTCAGCGGCTAAGAAAAAGGAGGGAACAATGTCTTCGGCCAGCCGGAGATCTTGAGCCCTCATTACGTAACGTTGAACTCACATCAGTGAAATCCTTCTAACAGAATCGAGGTACATCCATTCCTAATATACGCACCTATTCTAGCGGGGCCCACCGCTGGAACAACCTCTAAACCGGGAGCTGGCTGGCGGTAGGTGGCGACCATGAGTAACATTTTTTGGCTATGCGCAATCGATCACAATTGTCTGCGTGATCATGGATCTCGCTTCCAAGAAAACAGGGCGCGCGATAAGTCAATCCCGACCTTATCAAAGTGGTTGATAAAAGTGATATTTTGGGATCATTTTTTCCCATCTGGGACTTTGATATCCTGGAAGAGAACTAGTCAAAGACCATCGGAAGCGCGATCCCAGATAAATAATTGTACGAGGAACATAACCCAGACGCGATCAGGATTGTCGTCTCTTTCGCATCTTTCATTTCACAAGTAGAGGACCAACCTTGCGGATCACAGATTTGGTCAAAACTCTGGAAATCATCTTGTTTCGGTGAGAAATGAAGATATCCCAGAGGGCTTATGCTAATAGGCCTTCTGTTCCGAGATACAGCTATGAACATTAGCATCGCTAGTATACCTATATATGTGGCTTTTTAATACGGGCCTGTATGGGCAATGCTAATGTCCATAGCTGTATCTCGGAACAGAGAGCCTATTAGCATGAACCCTCTGGGATATCTTCATTTCTCACCGAAACAAGATGATTCCCAG
>JAPYYZ010004349.1:0-20223 GCA_030522705.1 Eretmocerus eremicus
GCCACCTTGAAATAAGAATCATTAAGAATCTAAAATACACCGCGATTATAACTAAAATTGACATATTAAACTCTTCTTAGAACCGGAGATTCATTATGTTTCGAGTATCGTTCTCTTGATTACGTGATAATGCTACTACTTTAACGAGGTAGCGCCATATTTTTCGAGTACAAGGGGAAGGTATCCACACCCTTTCTGTTGGGTGATACTCGCCAACATTAGCCATATTTCTTAAAGCTCAAAGAATCAGGATGCTGGATCTGATTATCGAGAATAATAAAGAAGGAAAGTATCTATCATCATTGAATAAGCCATCAGAAGCGATGCATTAAATTAAGCTGGATCAACGGCTTTATCATTCTGTTGAAATATCAAATAATCTAGCGTTACCATCTTTAGAGTAAATCGTCACAACTGTTTCACAGATCCAGTCTACTTCCTATCGTAAATTATCTGGCACAATAACTCTTTCAATAATTCCAGAGATAATAAATAAAAAACTAAGAATTAATAAAATGGCTTAGGGAAAGCAGAATGTGACTAAAAGACATAGGCGAATAGGTGAGCTCAGGTACAGAGAGCATCAAGTCCCTCTGAAAAATAATCAGATCTGAATATGACATCTTACGCTACGGTCTGATTGTGGTAACCTATATTCATCAAGTCTTTCACGATTCAATAATGAGAGCAATCTTCCTATTCAGTAAATGCACTTATACAGATGTAGACGATGCCATCAGCTAGAAATCAATCAAAAAAAGAAATCATTACTATTTTAAAACCCGTTGTCCGTAAAATCAATCACTAATCTGGAAAATATGGCTAATCTGGGCATACCCCGTATAGCATGGGCTAAGCTAACAACTTCTCACTACCCTCTCAACTAGTATATGGCGCTACCTGTGGTGAGTGACAGCTTTGCCATGAAATCATTGTGAACGATTCTCTGACATAATCTGATCGAGCCCTACTTCAGACAAGTTCGTTCAATCATAAATTATTCATGATTACGGACAAGCAAAGAAGGGAAAGATGTGTTGAAAAAGCGGAACACATTTGTAAACCTAAAACTTGATTGGCTTAGACCATTGTTTCGTAATTGACAGTCTTGCTCAAGTCAAAGTTCATCACTGTTCATTCTCTAATATAACTTTATTCCATACTTGCATGCATGACGCGTTAAAGAGTTGTAAGCAAGATACTCATTTGATACCTCATCAAACTTCCGGATCTAACTTTGAACTGAGCAAAACTAATCAAATGACAGGAGAAAGGAAAAGTATCACGTCTCGGAACATTTGTACAGAAAATCGAGAACGGTCGAGAGAAAAAACTAACTGCCAACTCATTTGATAATTATTATCATCTTTATGCACACCTTTTTCTGCTCCATTAGCGGGGAGCTCGAAGTAGCGAGCGACGAGAACTGATCGACTGATCGACGGCTTTCTTTTTCCTTTTTTGCATTTATAAATAATACCCATCATAATTATATAGAAAATAAAAGTTGGAAGGAAACGTCGATTTTTCCGTTTTCACGAAATATGAAACAAGTGCGTTGATTCTTTTTTACCAGAACACCTGAACAAGTTCCTCCTCATTTCATTCCCTTCCCAATCTTGCATGATCCTATATTTAGCTAAACCTACTTCCTCAGATTTTTGAAAATATAATTTGCATTACGATTATTTCCTGGTTGACTCTTTGATGAAGATATCAATTAATCTAATTCTGGCTATGAAAAACAATTAAGTTCAGACCCAGAAATTTGATTCATTGTTCATTTAATTTCTAACGTGCGGCATGGATCCTGTTATCCCTTTCCAGTTTTATTTCGCAGCAGAATATTGTTTCCAGCCAGATTATTAGTTTATTAGAATGGAGTAGTGGTGCTTCCTATCAGCGCATGGATCAACGAAAGCAATGGACCATGTCAATGCAGATTACGGTCGGACCGATCGTTTCTGATCCTTCGGTCACTCGAGCCTCCCCGCAGCAGTCTTCCAAGGAGAGGAAGATTTAATCATAGTACGACTCGAGTATGGAAATATCTTATGCAATACAATAATGAAATGGCAAACACAGACGCCTTCTCAAATCACCTCTTCAATGAATGAAGAAGTCAGGAATCTAAACTAAAATGATCTAACCTTCTCATTAAAATCTCGCTTTTTCATCCAAACATCATAGTCCAACCAGAGTGTGAATTGATTAGAAATATCCTCAGTCATTTTTGGGAATGAGTTTTTCATCATGCCGTAATTATGTGACTATTTCAATTGTGGATATACTTCGAGAGCATTAATTGAAAAAATACCCATCATTCTGTAAGAATTAATTTTAATGGTTAAATGCACGAGATAACAAGAATTTTTCCATGGAGTTCATTTGACTCATTGAGGTATCCGAATTGCTCAAAAATGCATCACAAATCATAATTTCTCATTATCACAGATAATTAGCCTGAACCAGGAACTTATGTTGCCATGATATATACTCCGCAAAAGTAGACTTTGATCTGAGCAGAATGATTTGAATTCTGACTCATTTTTTGTCTGCAAATACTTTCAAAGAATCACTCATCAAATTCATCTTTTAGAGATCCCAAGAATCAAAATTGACGCCCCCATGAAAGATCATTCATCACATCGCCAGTCATCACAAGATAGTCATAATATGGTCCAGTCGAAAAGACTATTTAGTCAACTAATTTCGAGTGAGCGTGATCCTAGCACTAACTGATAAAATAAACATCCGTTCGTACGATTTAAGAAATCTTGCGAAGAATGTTATGAATAAAATTCATTATTACAGCGATCTCCGGACTTCGCAAACATTCCATTGATAATGTGACTGATAAGCGATCACAATGTGAAAGGTTCGTATGTAATACCTTGTCACTGAAAAAATATGTGCGAAATCCATGAGAGTATGATATTTACTTTGTTAAAGATATAAATACCCGCGTGGAGTGTTGAAACTATGATACATTGATGCATGATGAGGGATGACGATGTTTATCCGCGCCATAAGCAAGTATTTTATAAATCAGAAAAGTGCACTCATACTGTCTTAGCACGATAGTAGGCCAGATAATCTTTTTGTACATTTAAGAATCACTGCACGCACATGGAAAAAAATCTTTGAGATAACGAATGAACATGTTATTCATTGTAAGTGAGTGATGAACACTATTGCATAGTTACGATTGCATCGCATGAATGATTTGAAGATTCTGCCCGTATTTTTTGGAAAGGATTATGAGTTGCAAAATTTCAAAAAGGCTGGGAACATAGTAAGATTTCTATGCGTATCAAGAATTACAGTGAAATGAAGTTGATGGGCAGTTTTCTATGGACACAGCCAACGACGAGGTTTTCTATGAAAAAATGACAAATTGACTAGTTAAGTAGCCATGCAAAACTCTCAGGGTTGACAAAAAATCATGTGATAATTTGCGTTGGATGCGAAACTGTTCGAGACTACTTTACAAAGTCAACAGATCTAACCAGATACATTTTCGTATTATAATTTCGTAATATATGATTTAGGGCTTTTTCTTACGTACGCAGTACTTTTAATTCAGGAAACTCGACTCATGAACACCTAAAGTTTGAAATTAATAAGTGATTCAGAAGCACATAGAACATATTCTATGTGCTTCTGAAATGATATATATCATTTAAAGAATGGGGAGAAGATGCAAATTTAAAAAGAATTTTCCTTTTGAAATTTGCTTCTAGGACAATTTTAGATGCTTTTATCTGTGAATTCGATAAATTTCTATATCGCGCAAGCTATCTCACAGTTACACTTTACTTCACCAGGGTATTTCTCGAGAAAGATTTTGGCTTTTACAAGATATTGGATCTTTAAAAAACTTTGGTCGACGATGATCTTTTTTTGGTCCTTGATACTTGATCCTCGGATTTTGGTCCTCCATACTTAACGTATCGAGGCATCGTAGGAGCCGGTACAAAACTTGACCTCGATCCGATTTGTGAGCTTTGCTAACCTTAGCATAATTTGGGAAAGAAATGCAAAAAATTAGAAAAGTTTTACCTGACACCCATTGCGCCGAACGGCTTCGGAAAAAATTTTGACGGCTTCGGAGAGTCAGTACCTTCAACAATTATCGAACCAGATTTTATTGTACTTGGGAGCCAAAATAATAAAAACGGCTTTTGACCCATTTTGACCACGATCCCAGCTTGACAAAAAATGTTTTTCCTGGATTCCCTTTGTCAAGTTATATTTCTATCGGCCTATGACATTAGCTATCTATAAAGCTAACGATACAGACATCGTCCCAGGATCAATTTTATATGGCCACAATACGGACATTTTGGCTTGAAGTTGAATTCTTATGATCAGAAGTGATGTGCCATGTATAGGTTATACCATGGAATAATGCTGGGCTAGAGAGATATTCTTGTATTTTGATTATTACCACCCCTGCACAGCCCGTAGTGCAATTTCAATGGACTAAACCATATAATGCTCACTTTCAATTACTTAAACTTTTCCATGTTCGTAGACTACCTTCCATCCACAACAGTAGCACCTTATCATGACTCCTGAGCTAAATAATTAATCAAAGATCAGGGCTTTGTTCGTGTCTGAAACCATCCGATTCCAAATTGGATTGCAAAATCTAAAAAGAATCCCAATTTACAGCGAAACAGAATAAAATTTCCCAAAATATTTGAAATTTCACCCCAAAATCCTCATAATTCGCAGAGTCCATCAAATGGACATAAAATCAAGGGCAGAATCTTCGTACGAGAAGGTCGAGATGAAATGAGAGAGAAGAAAGAATGTAGCGCACATTTATGTAAAATCGCACGCGCATCGCACGGCGTCTCGGAAAGCGAAGGCATGCCTATTGCCAAGGCGCCGAAAGGAAGTCACTTTTGTTTCACTCGCACTTATTATTTTCCTCACTTTATGATTTCCCTTCACTGTCTATCTTCGCCTCACTAAATCCTTGGTTCCTCTATAAAGGGCATTGAGTAGAAAAACTTCACACCTCTATTTTCACTCTTCACGCGCGGCTGCAGGCGCCCAAGTGAGCAATGAGCACGGCGCGGCACGATTTCCTTTCTTCATTTTGCAATCATGCCAGACTTTGCGATGATGGAGCCCCGCTGATAGCCAACGGCGGGGCCAATACGACGTGCCAAGCGACGACGTGCGTCGCGGACTGTGTGAATCTTGTGAGATGAGCAATGATGCGTGTGAGCATTTTAAAAATGTCTGTTTTGGATCAACGACGTCTCGTTGGCGATGCCAAAAGGCAATGATCCATCTCCACAGGTGGCTCCTCTCCATCAGTGAGAATTGCTACAATGTTTCTATTTGTCGGATTAATTTTTATGAATTTTGAGCCAATATTATAAAATATTTCAACATTAGCCACAAATGAGTGGAAATAATCAGAAATTAACGCAAATCGTAGTGAAAATATCCTGAAGAGGTCATATTCTTGACTCGTTCACATTACTAATGATTATTTGGATATTTTTGTTTTCTAATGATTTTTCATGTGTTCAAATTGTAATTGGTCAAAACGACGATGAATTTAAATTTAAACCAGTCAGAAGAATGAGTTTATGATGAGAAATCCGGTTTCATGCCTTCAGAATTTGAAACCCTGTAGCATCGTCTTTGATTCAAAATTCATAAGATGTACTTACCCATTCGCAAATGCGAATTGGGTCAATTAGACTCTAATATTAATCCACTATCAAATTGAATAGGGAAGAGCTGTTTCAGTGTTTTTTAATAGTGTGCGTGAAGAAATAGAAACAAATATATAGAGGAGTTGAGTAAAAACAGCTATGGGATTTAATGATACTGGAACGTTCTGAGGTAAATTAGAACTCTCTAAGAAATTACAGGAATGTATTCGAAGGGAAGAAAAGTAATTCCTGACAATTTGACGCTGTCAAGAAATTATACCATTTTCGAATACTAATTCCAGCCTTAAAAATCAAGAGAATGTGTGTACTAATATTTACAGTCCTATGAATGAATGATAGATTGTTTCGACATCAATGATTATTCAAGCGACGATAGAATTTTGTAGATCACTGAGGGAGTTCCTGAACTATGATAGACTCAAAATGAGTTTCCGTGTTTCATTATACTGATGTAGATCAAAAATTGCAACATTAATTCTTCAGCTGTACAGTGTTTTGTGAATTGAATAACTGAGGACGAAGGAGCTAGAATATAATACATCCTGATGGAGTGTGAGATGTCCATCATTTCTCCGTATGGAAACTGCCTTAGAAAATAGAATAAGTGAAGAAAAATTGAAATTTTGTCATAGGATCAGTTACAGTTGATTGTAGAATAATGGTAGAATGAGTAAAACATTGCTATAAAGAGCAGTGAGAGTTATCAAGATCTTCCGTTAAGAAGTCGCTTCTCTATTGCATGTGTACTCTCAGAAAATCTGCATCTTTCAATCAAATGAGCACGTCACGGTTTCCGATTTTGTCTAAATATCAGACAGTACTTTCACCATGAATTCTCTAAGTTTTAATTTAATTTTTGCACACAAGTTTTATCTAAAATTTCCAATAATATCACAGCCCATACATACAAGATACAATTTCTTGAGAAAAAATTTAGTCTTCCATAAGGTCACAAGAATTCCTCGACGACGAATACATCTTAATATTTAACATACTCTACACGGATCAAGAGTAAGTAGAGTGTAAAGAAACCTCGGTGAAATGCAGAAGCCAAGTATTCAAAAGATCGTAAGAAGTAACAATTCTCTATCTGTCACTAAATACGAACATCTTTCTTATTCACAGTTTTCAATGTTTCTACCTCATTGAAAAAATCTCGGTAGAAGTTCGATTTTAGTTGATATGAATCTATAAAGTTGATTTCCATACTTCCGCTTGAGCAGGATTATCTGACTTTTTCGTGAAGTTTTCTCAGACCAAATGGGAAAGCACATTGGGAGCTCTTTCCAAGAAACATTACTTGAACAATGATCTCGATAATTATTAATAGCGGGTTATTAAATATAGTTTCCGCTAACGCATCAAATTAAAAGGGAAGAATTGAAAAAAAGTCGAGTGAAGATTTGTAGAAATTTAAACGAACGGAAAGTATCATATTTCTGTGATGAACTTTATACGGTGAGGTTATTATTCCACCTTCGCAAATTATTTTACTTTCAGAGATTGATTTTCATTGCACCTTCGTAAAAAAATTACAAAACCTTGTAAAATATTCCCAGTACCCTATCAACTGATACATGAATACAGTAAAATCAAGAATAGAAAGAGAAATGAAATCAAATGCTCACATTGTGGAGACTCAAATACGGAAAAGAATAAATTGAGAAAATGTTGATAGCTATAGAAGAAAAATATCATTATTCAATGAATCATACTACGGAATCAGAATTTCGAAGCACACCTGATGTTTTTTATAGAAATCGAAAACTGAATTTTAAAAAAACAGTTCAATCAAAACATTTTCGAAAGACATAAAAATAGAAGCGATGAGATGGGACGGATAGAAGGTCTGTTACGAAAGCTATTGAAACTAGCTCAGAATATTCCGAGGCTTGAAAGATTCTCGGTCAAACAAATTGCAAAGTCCCAAAACTTGTGTGATTGAGGATGCGAAAATTAGATTTAGGTAATCAAACAATAGAATGAACGATGTGAGTGTAACCCCTATGATATTGACGCATTTAAATCAATCTGTACATATTCCAAACATATTGAACGTGTATATTCATATAGATGTACATCACAAATATGGCGTACATTCATATGTCCATACGATCCAGTGCATAAATAATAGTGTCAGATTCATGCGCCAATCAGTATGTTGAAAAATTAAAAATAATGTTGTTCAAAGCCCAGTAGACAGCAAAAAACACGACCGCAAATGCACGCGCGCAATGAATTCTCATACTCACTGAAAAAGAGTATCATGAAAAATCTCAATCGAAGAGAAATAATAATATCAAAACGAAAAATCCAACTCATAATGTAGACTAACTATAAATTTATATGATCATATATGACGAAGAAAAGGAAAAATAAAGAGATAAAATGAATTTGACCAAATTGATTGATTTGCAGTGAAACTGTCTTGAGCCCCCTCACCTATATCAAATTTTTTGTCAAGAAATTACATTGTTTGTATCACATTTTATCAAGATAAAGTAAAAAAATCTGCACTGGAATTACATAAGAAGTTTGAAATTAGGAGAACCTTCTATCAAATCTTCCACAATTCTTAACAGACGAATAGACAGTTAAAATTCCTTATAATTCATGAGAAGTTCGCAATATTCCTGAAAAGGCTCATGACAGAATTAATAGCAAGGCATGACTCGTTGTTCAAGAAAAGATCCCGCACAAAATACTGAGTATTTCCTAGATCTTGAAGTGCTAATCAACTTGGCGCCCTTCTCCTACTACTGCATCTGAACCGATTTTGGGTGATTTTTTATTGAAAGTACACGCTGACTTTCACTATTCTGCACTGTTTTTAATGGAAAATCAATGATTCTTCTGCACAGCTTTCTCCCAGATTCTGTTACATTTTTCCCGTGATACTTACCTTATGAGCTGTTTCTATTATTCTATTTTCAGAGAGTTTCCCAAGCTGTAGTAAATGAGTATAATTTATCCAGTGGAATATGAGAAGAACTCTCGAAAGAGCTGTGAAGAGGAATGACCAATCTTTCATTGAAATTAGTGAGAAATAGCTAAAAATCAGCATGTTTTGAGATGCTATAACTCAAAAAGGGAGACTATATTCTGAAAAACGCCGAGACACGTGTCCAAGGTTTAGGCACGAAGGACCAATTCCCGAAGTTTCATGAAAATCTATGACCCGCAAGGTTGATCTTCCCCTTGCGAGTTACATTAATTCACAGGAGAAAAAATGTTACCAAAAACCGGCCACGCCTCTCTCACGGGACTTGGATGCAATCGTCTCAGAATTCCTGCGTGCATCGAGTTACTTACAGTGTAAAGATTTTTTGCGTGGACCGTATTTCAAAATTTCTTTGACGTAATCTGCATTGAAAAATCCAACCAGATTTAGAACAGCAAGGCAAAAAGACCGCTTCGGAGAAATCGATACAAAGTCAAGGTAGGTTACGTAACCTCGGTGCTTTCGCACTTTCAATGAAAAACTACTCAAAATCTATCCATATGCGCTAGTTGAGATATGTCTTGAAATGATCAACGCCTCAAGATTCATGACATACCTCAATTTGGCTCATTTAGATGTGAAAACCTGCATGAGTTGGTTCATTCACAAGAAGATGCTACACTAAGTTTGATCTTTCTGACAAGATGATATCATAATTATTTATAATTGCATAGTGATGTGTTCTGCGATTTTACGCGGTAAACATCCAATCAATGCTTTGGTTATGAAGCTTTACATATGCCGCCTTTTCTCGTAGGTTTTTAAATTTACCAACACATAATTGATAGAGGCACATGCAGGAACTCGTGAATTTGAGTAGAGACAATTGAATTCAAACTATGATGGGTGAAGCGATGAAGGCTGCCCATAAAACTGCTAAAGGAGGAAGGTATTCCTTGGTCTCCGCATAATCTCATATCTTGATTCCAAACTTGAACTGCCACACGAGTGAAGAGAATTCCACCTTGCCCGTCATCAACTATGCGATAAAATATGAGAAAAGGTCTTGAACGCGAGGAAAAACGACCCACATCGGTCAAATTATGATACTTAAATGGTGTAAAAAAAAGCTCAAGTTCTGAGCTGAGAACTTATCTAGAACTTACATGATACCTCTTATTCAAATGACTCATTCCACCTTCGACTTCCAGGCCTTAATTTATCTGAACACAGCTGAATGCATACGCAACCAAAGCTCGTACTCTGATAACGATATTAAAATCGTGTTTTCAGTCTAAAAGTGATCCTAACTTTGACTGCCAAGACAGAGTTTGGATTATTTTTACTTTTTCGAAATACTGTTTTGTTTCTATTTTAAATCAATTCATGGTGAATTTCAGTATGGTAGAGTTTTTGCTTTGATATTTTCTCTCTTCTCAAAGGAATCGCAAATGAACATATTTTATTTTAAATAAATACATAACAGCGTGGCAGATAGAAACTTATGATAGCTGAAGGAGATGAGTTTGAATACGAATCAAGGAGAATAATAGCAGGGATCGAGAAGAGGTACGTACCCCATTGGGGAAATGTCAAATACTAGATACATGAAGCTCGAAATGTCTGATCGAATGAAGAAAAGAGTTTCTTTTTTGGACAGGTCGAATTTGTGGTATCATGATACGCGACGGTTGGGTCTGATCTTATTGGACTCAATTCAGTAGCTTTCCATAAGGATATCATATCGAAGGCACAATAACTTTGATCGCAATTCTTTCGATAATAACAGCTGAATCAAATGACTCATGGATATTAAATTAGATATTATCAAACACGTGTCACTTTCTTGAATCTACCCATGAGTGGACGTGGGATCAAATCTTGAAGATTCGTTCAAAGTTGAAAGGATTTGAACAATTATCTCTAGTCGAAATTACTTCAGTGGCATCCCACTAAACAATGAATGTTCCTGAAACATTTCTGAAAAGGCTTTTCTGAAACCTAGAAACGTTTCCTCTTTTGAGCAACGTCGCAGAAACGCTTCTGCACCGATTTCATTGGCGGCTTTGTTAAATAAACAAATTATTGGTATTTTTCTAAATAATGAATTTTGTTGCCGTTAGTTCTGCTTGATTTGAATGGCAAGTCTGACATCGTTTCAAATTCTCAAAACGAGTGATTCCGTGGAAAGTGGGATTTCCTGCGTCCAAGGTTCGCACAAGCCTCTTTGTGGTTAGTTTTCGAGTGATTTTTGAAGCGTCCATTTTTTATATTCGAGAATTAGAGGTCAAAATGTTAATTCCGTTCCCTGTCGAGAACACAATCTTCGCTCTAAAAACCAGTACTGCGCCTATTCAAGGTCACTAACACCTATGTCCAACCATTATTTCAATCTGTATACTTTGGAGTGAAATATTTCACCATTTTGCGAGTCGAAATTTGAAATTCAGCTTTCGTACGGGCAGACGACATTTTGTCCAGAAATTTGCACCAAAATTGATGGTACAGCACCAATAACGGGGGCAAGTGTCCCGAGCGTCAATATGGCCCTTTGTACTGGCCAAGTTAACATCCAAACGTCCCAAAGGCTTGAAAAAGTATACGGTAGAGCGTCTCTGGAATCGAATCTGTCCAGTAGCGGGCAGTTTGAACGTGTTTTACAACTCGCGTATACAAAATTTCCGGTCAATTCCGTCCCCCCGGTGTGCCGCTACCCTAACTACTGTAACGCTTAGTGACACGCATTTTTTTCGTAGTATTTGGTGGCATTAGGCAAAATATTAGCGGAAAAGAGTCTACGATGAACGTTCCAAGATATAAGGTGCGGAAACGTTTCTGCAACGTTGCTAAAGTTGAACCGTTGCGAGGTAGGACATTAGAACGTCTGTGAACGGATTTCAGGACTGGTTACAGGCTCTTCTACGAAAAATTCCTTGATTTCAGAAAATCCCTTTCAGAAACGTTTCAGGAACATTCGTGGTAAATGTGGGATGAGTCAAAGGGCCGCTCCGTCGATAAGAGTGCGAGCAGCAGTTACCACTTCGACGAGCCTTCCTTTGGCTTCTCGCATTATAGCCAGTGCTTTCGGCGAGAGAGCTGTTATAAATACGAATTTGGCATAAAGCCGTCAGATATTTTTGTCTCGATGTGTGCAATAATAAACCTCGGGCTGTTTATTCGCATCCACGCGGTCGCTACAGTGATTTGCGTTTATCGATCAGCTGCTCGAAATTTATAGAAAATTCTAGAAAATGGATCATTGCGGCTCATCGCTCACAGCGATGCATTTGCTCATTTTCCTCGTTCCGGCCCCCGATCATGCCACACGCGTTCCAATTGAATTTGCTTTTGGACTATCTTCAGGTTCATCTGGAAATAGTCGGCAGTCAATACAAACGGTATATATTAGTCATTCGCTGACGCAGTCTAAGTAATAAAATGATTTTTGAGACATGGTACCTAAGCTGAAAATCAAACAGACAAGCCGTTCATTCTCTTTGCATCTAATCTTCGCATTTGAGGAAGACGACCGCTAAATTTTAGATTGAAAGCGACAGAAATTTTTTGCTACAACGGACGTCGTGCATGGGCGTACTTTCAGCAATCGAAGAATGATTCATCATCACAGAAACACTTATTATTGCATCACTTCTGCTGGGTGGAAAAAAATCCTCAACAAATTTTCTCCGTCCATTCACTATAGGGTTCAATAATTTGGACAAAATCATCCATGCATCCTCAACCATCTGTGATTATTTCCTCGAGGGGTATATGCAAAAATCCTAGCTCGAATCCTAGAGATCCTGAAAACTTTTTGCTGATACGAAAAACAGATTAGCATGCAAATAAGCGCTGAACATCCGAGTGAACATCGGTAATCTTGCACGAGAAAAAATCAGAATTGAGAAATTTTTCCGATTCTACTTTCGACTTTCTTGTCTTGGCGATACTTTTACAGAAGCATATTTTGTTGCTATTAAGCAGGCATAGAAAGTCTCTGCACTCAATAATAGTGTTTTTTTGAAGCAAAATATTCGATCATCCCGCAATGTGAAATAAACGACTCGAAATTCACGATGGAATTTTCCAACAGTTTCTCAACCGCTCGCGAAAAGAAATTCTCGAGCCAAAAATGTCGGTTGAGAATTTCCTCGAGCCAGAGCGATATATATGCATTCCAAATCATCGATACGAACCAAAACGAAATTTCCAGACCCTCGGAATCTCGCGAAGCACGAAACACTCCATCAAAATCCACGTAAGAATCGCGAGCAAGGGCTGCATCGGCTCAATATCGACGAAATAATTCAGCACACACTCAGCCCTCCAATTTCGCACGCGGCTGTTCCACATATATAGGTATACCTGCCCGCTCAGCGCGCTCCAGACGTTTCTAGATTCTCGAACTGCCGCCCGCCGCTCGTTGCTTCCGGTGCGCGCACACCGAGCAGTCCAAGCGAGCGACTCGCCCTGGCCGCGTCTCATTTTCACCCACCAAAGGCTTATTTCACCTCGAAATCATCGCGATAATTCATCGCTTGAATTTAGACGACGACCCGATCGACAAACGAGCGTTGACACGCATTCAAATGAAATGGAACATTCTAGAAGTCGGCCGAGTATCCGGCCGGAAAGTTCTGGAAGCCGAGCCAGTCGATAAAAGCGGCGCGCGCGCGTCGCCCGCCAATCAGTACGAATCGAGCTAGCTAAGCTTGCGCATCGAGAGCGATCTCAACCCAGCGATCAATCTACCCTGTTTCATCACTCACCTGGTGATTAATTGTCGTCTACAGCATCGAACATCGTCTACAAGGAGTGATATTGTGTATCGAGAAGTCGGTAGAGGTTATACTTGATTTTCACGAGGTTATCGAGAAGAGGACACCTTTGAAGAGAAGTTTCGAGAATCATGCCGGAGGACGTAGCCATGGAGCACGGCGGCGATGTGGAGACCTTCGCCTTCCAGGCTGAGATTGCTCAGCTTATGAGCCTCATCATCAACACGTTCTACTCCAACAAAGAAATCTTCATTCGAGAACTCATCTCCAACTCGTCCGACGTGAGTAGCCATGTTCTTTCTCGATATGCCGGTTCGAACCTGCGCTCCAGCGCCTCGTGTCGTTCACCCCGCGCCCTTCCAGGAATTCCCGCGACAATTTTCGCGTGTTCGAGCCACCCCTCAAGTAGAATATGATGCGACTTCTCGTAGCTTTTTCATGTTGCTTCGACTATATTGAAATTGTTCCTCGTGGTTTTTGCACAGTAGATGCGAGCCGGTACGTCGAATTTCTCCCATCTCGTTTACGCTGATTTTCGCAAGGGAGTGAATGACCTTTCGTCGACCCTTTTGAACCCCTCCCCCTACCCCAGCTGCGATTCAGTCAACGGTCACCCATATTCGAGTTTGTTCAGGAGCTATTCTATCTTGATTCGTTACCAATTCTTGATACTCAGTTTCGCCTCTTTCAAGATACACCTCTTACTTCCAGTTCTTGATATTCAATTTCGTCTCTTTGAAGATTCAGACCTTACTCTCTTTTAGTATTTATTGGACTATGAATTTTTTCTTGATTAATTGAAATATTTTTACAAACCCCGTGCTAACTCAAATCGTTCTCATTTTCAGGCATTGGACAAGATCCGCTACGAGTCACTCACGGACCCATCCAAACTTGATGCTACCAAGGACCTGGAAATCAAAATCATCCCCAACAAAAATGACCGCACGCTCACCATCATTGACACGTAAGTTGAAGTTTGAGCAGTAATTCTATGTCATTCAATTCGTTTTAACTCTCAGTGTCTCACCCATCAGCGACGTTGAGGAGACTTTTTTTGCCTTTATACGCAGGCGATCTTTGATTTCATGAATTTTAGTGATTTGAGGATCATTTTTTGTATAAATTTTCAATTCGTGTAATTTTTCTGAAATTTCAGTAATCTCTGCATATTATAAAGATGAATGTTCTACATTTTCTTATTGATTTGATTCAATTCAAACTAATTCAATGTCATATTACTTACACATTTCGTTTTTATTTACAGTGGAATCGGTATGACGAAAGCTGATTTGGTCAACAACCTTGGTACTATTGCTAAATCTGGCACCAAAGCATTCATGGAGGCACTGCAGGCCGGCGCTGACATCTCAATGATTGGCCAGTTTGGTGTGGGTTTCTACTCTGCTTACCTGGTAGCTGACAAAGTTACTGTTGTTTCCAAACACAACGACGATGAGCAGTATGTTTGGGAATCTTCTGCTGGTGGATCCTTCACTGTACGCGTTGATACTGGAGAGCCCATCAAGAGAGGAACAAAGATCATTCTGCACATCAAAGAAGATCAATCTGAGTACCTGGAGGAATCCAAGGTCAAAGAAATAGTCAAGAAGCATTCTCAGTTTATTGGATACCCGATCAAACTTCTTGTTGAAAAAGAGAGGGACAAAGAACTCAGTGACGATGAAGAAGAGGAGGAAAAGAAGGATGGCGATGAGAAAGAAGATGACAAGCCCAAAGTAGAGGATGTTGGTGAGGATGAGGATGAGGACAAACCCAAAGATGAGGAAAAGAAGAAGAAAAAGAAGACGGTCAAAGAGAAGTACACAGATGAGGAAGAACTGAACAAGACCAAACCCATTTGGACCAGGAACCCTGATGACATCACTCAGGACGAGTATGGCGAGTTCTACAAGAGCTTGACCAATGACTGGGAAGACCATCTTGCTGTGAAGCACTTCTCAGTTGAAGGACAGCTTGAGTTCCGGGCTCTCTTGTACGTACCTCGTCGTGCTCCGTTTGATCTTTTTGAAAACAAGAAGAGGAAGAACAACATCAAATTGTACGTCAGGAGAGTATTCATTATGGACAATTGTGAGGATCTTATTCCAGAATATTTGAACTTCGTCCGAGGTGTTGTGGACAGCGAAGATCTTCCACTCAACATTTCACGTGAGATGCTCCAGCAAAACAAGATTTTGAAAGTCATTCGTAAGAATCTTGTCAAGAAGTGTTTGGAGCTCTTTGAAGAGTTGGCCGAAGACAAAGAAAATTACAAGAAGTGCTATGAGCAGTTCAGCAAGAATCTGAAATTGGGTATCCATGAAGACACACAGAACAGGAAGAAACTCTCCGAACTTCTTCGCTACCACACATCCGCCTCTGGTGATGAGCTGTGCTCGTTGAAAGACTATGTTGGACGCATGAAGGAGAACCAGAAGCACATCTACTACATCACTGGCGAGAGCAAAGACCAAGTAGCCAACAGCTCTTTTGTGGAGAGAGTCAAGAAGCGTGGCTTTGAGGTCGTGTACATGACTGAACCCATCGATGAGTACGTCGTTCAGCAGCTCAAAGAATTCGACGGTAAGCAGCTGGTCTCTGTCACCAAGGAAGGTCTTGAGCTACCTGAAGACGAAGCAGAGAAGAAGAAGATGGAGGAAGACAAGGCTAAATTCGAGAACCTCTGCAAAGTCATGAAGGACATCCTTGACAAGAAGGTGGAGAAGGTTGTTGTATCCAACAGGCTGGTCGACTCCCCATGCTGTATCGTCACCTCACAGTATGGCTGGACAGCTAACATGGAGAGGATCATGAAAGCTCAAGCTCTTCGTGACACATCTACAATGGGATACATGGCAGCCAAGAAACACCTTGAGATCAATCCAGATCATCCTATCATGGAAAATCTCCGACAGAAAGCTGAGGCTGACAAACACGACAAATCAGTCAAGGATTTAGTGATGCTCCTCTTTGAAACTGCTCTGCTGTCGTCTGGTTTCGCCCTCGAAGATCCACAAGTTCATGCATCCAGGATTCACAGGATGATCAAGTTGGGTCTTGGATTTGATGACGACGAAACAGCCATGGAAGATGACAAAGTCGACGACAGTGAAGTTCCTCCTCTGGAAGGAGATGCCGAAGAAGCTTCAAGGATGGAAGAGGTTGATTAAATCCACGGTGAAGTCATTTCACCCCCAAAGACTTTCAACTAGGACCCTAGAAAGACTGCTAACGAATTGTGAGAGTATTAGGTTCTTGATAGTGCGCAATTGGATGATTGGATGTGATTGTGGAAACTTGATAACGGCTGAACGACTTAGATTTATTTTGTACGGATTTCGCGCTTTTTTATTAGTTTCGCATTTTCTGTCGTCCAATTGTGTTTTCACCACTCTACTTTTTTAAGACCTCATGACCATGTTCCTCATCATCATTTTAATGACTTTCTCGTAGATTTATTTTACTTGTACATCGGTATAGTACATCTCATCTCTTTATATTCTCATCATTCCGTCGATTACGTACATAGATCGAGATAATACCAATAATCTAGTACGGATAAAATTATTGTAAGAAACGAAAAATCTCGAATTCAATAAAATTGAAGTGGCGTTTACATTTCGTCAGTTATTTTCCCTTGACACACCACTGCATTTTTTGATTATTTTTTGAAATTCATCCAAAACTCATATATGAAATCTCTTCAAGTAAAGTTTACCACAATAATTCATTTTTTTGAACCAGGAGGAGATCCTACTTTTAATTGAGTTCATGTTGAGTACAGGCTCAATTATGATTCTGTTGGAAAATATTATATGGAGATGTCTGGATCTAGTTCAAGAAATTTTTCTGTAACTTAATGACTATCAATTTTCTCATGTCAGACCCATGTGAGCCCAACTACTTTTCCAGTATTTGAGACTTACTATCAATTAGACAATTGTCCAGTGTTGGAACTTCCAGTTTCAAACTTTTCTTCTGCAAAATGGTATTCATCAGAACATTAAATCTCTGTCTCGTTACCTAGGTTGAAGCGGTGGATGTGACAGAATTTTACTTTGATTGCGACTCCTTATGACACAACAAGCCTTGATTTGAAGTTTGAATCCCAAAATGAATCTGGGATGTACTCTATAGAATTCCTTTCCTCAACACAAGTGGTCATTCTTACTTGGAATTCCATAGTGTGAAAAATTCATTTAGATACTTCAATTATCTTTCTCATACATACAAGATAATTCGGATTTGAGGTTTCATCTTTTCATACTTGTCAATTGTTGAAATTTGACCATCTGGATAATTCTTTTGTTGTATAAACTGGACACACAAAAATTTTCACATTGAAAATCACCAAGCAAAAATTATTGATTGAAAAATTATTAATGTCTAAATTTAAAATCCCCTGTTGAATTTTGGCACTCCAATCATTTTTTAATAAATCAGCGTAATAAAGAGCTAGAATCGTTCATTCTCGTTCATTTCTGAGAAATAGGAAAATTTGAGTCATGAAAAAATTAGAAAGAAAAGTTACCAGGCAGAGAAATTGACAATAGAAACGATCTATCGCAAATTCAGAAGTTATATAATTTTTTATCAAACTGCAAAAAAGATTTGTTGAAATAAGAATCAACCCGCGAAGGATTGGAAATATTTCTTTCAAATTTGTAAAAGCTCTTGGTATCGGTAGTCGGTAATAACGAAAGTGACCCGCCGCATTCAAGCTCACGCCGAGTCCGAGAAGACAGCCCCGAGATCGCGCCAGGGGTCCGAAAAAAGTTGAAGGAGAAAACAACCCTCGAAGAATGATGGAAGGAAAGCCGTACCCCTCGAAAAGTCATCGATTGCGCATGATCGAAAAGGCATTGATAAATTGATTATGAGAAGTGAGAACGAGGGTCAGTATAGCTTCGCCCCATGACAGGGATGTTTCGTCGAAAAGGGAGGATTGGCTAGCTTGTTTTCTATGCTGAAGACGAATGGCAGTGGGTGAGGGGGTGAATATCTTACCCCCATACAAACGCATGGCACGGAAGTCGGTCAGCTGTATATTGAATAGGATAGAAATTGATGAGTCCTCGAATCACTCAACACAAGCTTGAACGGACGAAAAAATTCCGCTCGGTGCTTTTAGGACGTTTTCCCATTCTTCATCTCTGTCTCCCTTCGCACACTATTTGCGCAGCTGTGAAGAATCATTTGCAGTTAGTTACTCATCGCACCGATTCATCACCACAAAATTCAGTATGTTGTCTAGAACTTGGAGAAACATGTTGCCACAAGAAGAAATGCCCACTGAAGTATTCTTTTCGAAAGATGAAATGAAAATCAAAAATTCTCAAATACTCAATTTTGATATTTTTCATAACTTTTACACTAGATTTTGATGTTTTCCAGCGCAGAATAATTTTTAGAGATGGAGAAGTCGGTTGTAGAGTGAGCGAGTCACCTCGAACTCGAGTTACTGCTCGTCTGCCGATACCCATTGAATATCGTACCTGCAGTCTACCAAAAACTCACAAAATCGTGAAATTCCATCTGGCTTTTATGTATTATCTCATTATCACTCTGGAATACGAGGTTCGATGCGCACCCGAGGAAATTGATATGAAAGAGCAATGCAAAATTTCAACAAGAGTCGATGATTGAGCCACGACGCGAGCAATAGATGACTCGTCTCCCCAAAAATTGATCATGAGCTTGCGGGAGAATAAGAAAGGAGACAGTATTGTTTCAAAAAGCTGCACAGTGTTGCACGATGATAATGCACACTATTTTGGCGCGTGGGCATCCGACTGAGCATTTGATCGATGAAAAAAATATAACGAGTGGCCAGCGCTGCTATAGTGAATTCACAAAAGATCTTGTTAATCAGCCACAATCAGAGGTTGTTAAATTATCAGCCAAATCTGCGAAATTCACCCAAAAAAAATTTTTCAGTGGTGCACACGAATCCGAGGTCACCAAACATAGAGTTACGGGACTTAATCGTGGTCCGATGCGCTTCGCAACCATCGGACTTCGGAGGAATACTCGGCACCAAGTTTCATGTGTGATCAAATTGATTAGTACTGCCACTACTGCCGATCCATTGTCAAACGTTGGAATAGTAATTTGCCGTGCGAGATCATTGACAAATAGTCTTCGGGGGTAAATAACGAGCACGACGCGGCGACCACTCGCCAAACTTGGTCACGCGATTTTGAATAAGCTCGGCGACTGACGTTGGATTACAGTGTATTCCACCTCGCGGCATACTTACTTGCTGAGAGCTCACATTTAGGCTTTGACGATGTTGCGTTCTTCTCATTTCATCGAGCCATGGGCCAAGATTCGCTTGTTTTGTCCTCGTCAGGATTAAATTGTATAACTAAGAAGCTCATCTCTTTGAATGAAGATAAAAGTTCACAAGAACCTCAACATTCACCAAAATTAATAATCCACATTCAATTATACTATCTACTCATAGAAGTTTACTTGAAAAAGTCTGTGAATGCGGTTCGGTGCGATTCCATTGTTTGGTGCCATTCTGGTACATACAAAGAAGCTTCAACCGCCCAAAGAACTCACGAACTTTCGTGTACTTGGAACAAAGCCGATTCTCTTTGTTCTGCAAGTAACTAATCTTGGTCGAGAATATTCCAAGAGTAAAGTCTCTGGTGCAAACACCAAAAGTCTCGAATCACGAATAATGATATAGAGCGAGATACGATAAGTTGGAATCATCAACGGGCATGAAAAGTATGTTCCTCAAAAGGTTATTTCACTTTCTCGTACACGACAGCTTTGAAATCGTCAGAGT
>JAPYYZ010004350.1:0-10630 GCA_030522705.1 Eretmocerus eremicus
CCCCCCCCCCCCCCCCCTTGTGAGTGTAATCTCATTTTTATGGGATAGACATTTCAGTTTCCAAGAATGCGGCAAGTTGGAACTTTTCATATTTTTAACTCTGACGTCTTCCAGTATGTATACTTCAATTTACTTCAATCAAGATGAGTTGAAGTGCATACAATACGTTCCGATTGAATCATGTAGAACAGAGATATGAACAAAATCTATTACCAGGACGATATTTTCATCAGTCATCAGTCTATAAAAAAATAGTCGACTCCAAATTAGCAATTGAGTGTATTTGGCATCTTCTAACGATTTATACGGTTAAAGAGATTCATGATATGAACCTCTACACGTATTCACAGCGCAGCACAGATATAGAATGTTTAGGTCCGAGGTTTTCAAGTACCTCAGAAAAATTTAATTTTGTCTGCAAACTTAATTTCTGGTAGACTACCTTCATTTAGGTACTGAACAAGGCAACCTAATCCAAGCCAATTGGAAAGTTAAAGTCGGGAACAGATAATCTTGTCGAGGCAACTTTTCTAGCATACAAAATCACACTTCGAGAATACAATGATCAGTCTTGCCCTCTCTGTAAACACAATATCAGTGCTTTTCAATCGCATCATGATTCTGTATCAACTTCGAGAACATTTCTAATTTTCATTAAAAACGCACGGGCCTTAGATGAGCTCAGTTAGTGTTCCACTTTCTTCGTGCAATTAATCTCCTATGTCTCAAATAATAATATATAGATCTGCCAGAATACTTCATCTTATCACGATTTGTCAAGATTGATAGCTATTGATATACGGCTCATGTTTCATACAATAATTTGTACTGCATCTGCATGTCTCGCTGTTACGATCGAACTTTATCATTGCTTGGTAAATAGAACGGGTCGGTAAGGTTGATAAGCAGACGATATGGGAAAATTGATTTTCTCCTCCGGTAACATTGTATACTACAATATGCCCATCGCGTTAGTTTTGGGCAGACACATATCCGCAAACAGGCTCTTCTCTCCTGGTATATCAAATAATTCTAGGTTCATTAGGTCAGTTTATTTAACTTGGCTTCCAAAATATTGTAAGTTTTCCGCGTATTAAATTGCAGAGACTATTCCTGAACATGTTAAGTGACCAGTACACCAATGAGATCAATTTTAGCATCTTGCCGATCATTGATATACCATTCAGTACAAATAATGATAATAGTTTGTAGGACTATAATAAATACCAAAATATACGACAATACCGCTATTTCGCAGGGCATTGGGTGAATAACCTACTTGATGTTTGTTCTGTTCGTTCTTGAGTGCGCATTCTACGACATCCCAAACAAATTTAATCGAAATATTTGAATTGTAAACACAATAGGGGAAGAAAAATCAAAATTGGAATACAGCTCCTCGCTAATGCACATGATGAACTGTCTCATGGGGTTTTGATACCGCGTATAAAATTCCCATGAAGCCATTTGGAGTGCCTATCACACTCGTAAACAAGATTGGCTCTGAAAATCCAGCGATCAATTTATGGAGTACAGAGAAGAAAAATTACAAGTATAAATAAGTGAGATTTCTTGGCCAATCTCATCCGCAGATACAGAAAAAAACGCTAGTATTGCAAGTATAACTATGTATACAAATTTTTAACAGAGGCCCATACAGCGTATTTTTCATACGTCAAGTAGTACGAGCTCCTAAAAAAAATTTTGTTGAAGATTGGTGACGCGGACTCCGTGGTTTTTCTTTATTAGTGCAACTCAATCCAATCGAAAAAGTCTACGGCAAGACAACATAGAGATTCAGCAAAAGATTTTGTCGAAACTTCATCAGGATAGAATCCGAGTGAAAATCCCCTTGAGAATTGTCCAACATTCCCTAATGTGGTTTGCCACGTGGAGATATAAGCATAATTTCCACTTGAGACTTTCTAATTTCTCATCAGTCAAATCATCCCTACATTAGGGAAGTCGAAACTTTTATGACACGGGAAGAAGAGAACGTATCAACTACATCAACGTTCTATAGCATGAGAACCAAGGATACATAGAATTTCAAATGCGACCTTATGTGGAATTATGGAAATCTTACACATATTTCTGACGGGAATTCATTCTGGATTTTCACGCAAATCCTTCATAACACCTATTTTTCCTCAGTTTGAATTGAGAATTTCATTTTTTCCTATAGCACCACTATTCAGAATTTCATGGCAGAAAAAAATGGGCCACGCTTCGAAAATCGAGCCATCTACTTTGTTCCTATCTTAGTACTGTGTAACAGTCAGATCGATGTATTTGTTGTAGAAAACAAGAAAAGGATATTATTCTGTCGTTGATGAAATTTTGACCAAAAGTCATCTTGAAGTTGGTGAATGAACTCATTCGGTTGGATGAATCATTCAAATATTTCAAACGGGTTTTGCAATACTTGACTCAGAGTTTTGCTTGGAATTTCATTCGTCCTTTATACAATTGACACAAGCCATCTTGATTCACCAGGTTCTCAAGAACACTCATGTGGAAGACAGATCTCCGTCTATAAATTCAGCGGTAGGCTTATTATATTTGCCGACAAACGGGAGGGATCTGACACGCGTTCAAGTGGTTAGAGCTAGAGTATTCTGTTTATAGTTTCTATTTCCAGAAGCACCTCCACTCTTGGACGCAATCTCTATCTGCTGAATGGGGATCGCGCACAAATCTTGCGTTAGTTTGAGTTATGAGATCAACACTCTCGTCGAACGGAAAGAACTGGGCTAGTGGGCTGAACTCGAAATAATTTTGATTGTTATCATGAAAAGTTGCTTGCTCGAAGTGCAAATGGCATAGCTAGATCTTTTCCCATGCGCTCGCCTTGTATTTTATGAACTTTGCAAGAATGTGGGAATGCATGATGGAGAAATTGTAGATCTCGGTGATTTCAATTCCTGCCTTGAATAAAATTATGAATTCACAAATGATGTCCGCTCACTGCTGATGAAAATACCCATTGATGCTCGGGCAGAATCGAGCACTCGAAAATAGAACTTCTAGAGACTATGCACATCACCCCTAGAAAACTATACTGCAGTCCTTGTATTTGAGAGATCATCAAATACGGTAAACTGGGCCTATTTGGTAAAACTCCCGAAATAAGATGTACAAATCCGTGCCTCGTGAGGCAACTGATCCTATGGCACCAGACTAAATCCTTGCCCTTGTTTTCTACTTGGAACCTCTCTAGCAGTTTCAAGGTTGCCAATAACAGACTTTGACCAAAAAATGTTTTGCACGAGTCAAAAAAATGGTTTCGAAAAATCTGTCTAATTTTCCCAAAATCTTGAGAACGGCTTTGGGGCTTTCTATTTCCTCAAGCGCGAGATGAGGTTTTTAATCTCTCAAGGATGAGATAGGGCTCTTTATTACCTCAAAAATGAAATAGGGCTATTTATTCTCTCAAAAATGAGGTAGGGCTTCTTATCTCATTGAAAATTGAGAAAGGGCTTTTCAGCTCTCGAGCATTGTATAATAAGGTATAAGATGAAAAACACAAAAAGTGTTACTGATTCGAAATATAGCCCTGGTTGACGGTGTTTCCAGAGCTGATGTCCATTCGGTGTTGGGTAATTAGTCATCATGATTTTTGAATTAGCATGGGTGGAATAGGAATTTGACTTTCTACGGAAAGTATTCCGAGATTCAAAGAATAGTTAAAGCTGAGAGGTCGCATACAATATTGCCGAGTGATTAACACTGCAGGGTTTCGTAGGAATTACTCGTCTTGTTTGGAGAATTTTGCAATTTATTCAAACAATAGTTGATCATTCTGTAAGCCATAACCGTACTATCTCATAGCATATCCTTTTGAAGTTGTTTACGTAGATCGATTGATCAGTGACCAATAAATATATGCCCCTTGCACACACGTGTCCCTCCTTCTTTCTTTTCGAGTGAAGTATCCTCATATAAGGAGACAAGTACTGCCGACGTCCATGCATTCATAGGGGAGATAATGGCTTATTGTTATTTCTGATCGTTTGTGCGCAAATGAATGATTTGCGCAGTAGTCATAGACTATCATTTGCTCACAGAAGATCACAAAATATGGTTGAATACCCGCGCGTGATGGTTTCTGCATCTTTGTGATCATTCCGACCCTCGCCTTCGGCTTGGGGCTAGAAATATCATTCGGAATCCGGGAACCAGTATTCACGTCCATGTATCGAAATATACAATCTTGACTCCTCTCATAAAATACGTTATCAGATAGCAATTCAAACTTGATCTCAAATCTCATCAGTAAGAAAAGTGCAGGGTCGGGAGTATTGAAATAGCAATCATAGAATAACTATTACATAATTTTCATTCGAATACATTCTTAGAATGGATCGGTAGTGATAAACTGACTCCGCGAAATAAGAAAGCTCAAAATATCGGGCGATGCTTTTTCGCGGTAATCAATTTTTGAAGATGAAATCTATTTTCATAATACAATAACGAGCAAAAAGTTGATTTTTAATGAACTGTGACTAACTAATTTATCGAGATTATCCAGTCTCTCAGGATTATACCTAGGATATCGCATACGAATATATTTAGCCAGATTATTCAAAAGTAATCTTTCAGTCTGGAATAAAATTATAGAGATTAAATTTTCTTCGCAAGTTCGTATAACAATAAAATAAGACTCATATTTCTGTAATCATCAACAATTTACCACTGCAACGTATCCTAAAACGCCCGGGTAAAACTCCATTAGTTGATACCTACATTATGTAAAAAATAAGGTCAGCAACAGTCTGCGCATAGAATACAGACTAATGAATATTCAAAAATGTCGAGAGCTTTTTGTCGGTCTTGTCCTCATCGTCGGTTTCGTCTCGCTGCTTCCCTGGCGTAAAAGACGTCGCAAACGACGCTGACGCCTTTTTTGGCGTCGATTGATCCACATTACGATGTACTCTTCTCTCGTGAGTGAGAGAATATTACAGAGGTAAGATGATGCTTTTTCAAAATTCCGACTAGTCTGCAATGATTTCAATTCAACTTATCGCCAGAGAATTCTGAATGAGACTGATTCACTCATTACCGTAAATTGTAGACGTTTCAACCTCTGACAGTTCACGTTTCATGCACCGTGCTCACGCTTGAAAAATGATACAGAGCTGCATCACAGTGAATTTATTATTCAGTGAAACGCTAACTGTACGAAGGCCTTACAATTCCGGATTTTTTCGTCTCTGCATTTGTAAATTTCAGTCGTCATGCGCCGGAGACTCTAAAGGTAATGTACGACGATTGTGTTGTACATAACTGCAAGATCGATAAGAGGAGCTCTTCGCGACGTCCGTGCTCGCCTAATTAATATCCCGGATACCTCGCGGAGCGAGGGCTCATTCAATCCAGAAGTTTGCTTGTGGATCCAAAGCAATTACACATCTTCGCCTCGTGAAACTGCCACACAAATCACAAAATATCGAGAATTGTACACACAATATATTTAGATAAATTATATTCATAGTCTTTGAGAGTCCACGGATATCATTTTGTCTTACACTGAGACATTGACAAGCAAAGTAATATGTAAAGGTGGCGGCTACAATCAACCAGATCTCAAAGATGCCTAAGCTTATTTGTTTCAGTATTGCAATGATTATCAGTCCGTTCTATGCCCAGTGGGTCGGTTTGACTCAAGAGTATAACTTCCATCTGAGGTCCGAAATTTTTTGCATGAGCAAAATTCTCAAAAAGCTTCAGTTTACTTCAAAACTTTTCTGCTAAATACCTTCAAAATCAGTTGAAAAAAATTGAAGTATATTTTCATGTAAGGAAGTTACAGCTGGGGAAAGCTGGAAATACTAATTGTTACTTGGGAAAAAATTTTAACGTGAATGGGTCAAGCTCGTTACTATACATATTTTGTAGAACCATGAAGGAACTTACATATTTTCTAATTGGAGACTCATCCATGTGAAATAACTTCCTCGTTTGATGATCTATAGCCGCGAGGTGACAAGGCAGATACTCAATGGGAATACAAGATAATGTGGATAATGGAGAATGAGCACCTCAGAATGAGATATACTCATGAAAAGTCATCCACCAGAACGAGTTGATATCCTCACAGTTCAGGGGCCATATCGCATCCATAGTTTCTATATACTCAGAGGCTCCCCAGCGAGGATTTTTCAATTTAAAATACGTACCAGCAGAATAACTATTATGACACATGAAGCTGACGATCAGAAGCATGGAATTATCCCCTGCAGAATTACTACAATTAGCGAGCATTTATCGACAATTAAGCCCACGAAACTACTATGAAACGTGCTTGAGGAGGAGGGGGGGGGGTGCGATTTACAGTGTGACCGTGACTAAAAGACATGTATAGTCCTTGCCTTGAAGTTCGCAGCGTAATGTTTGTTTTTCAATCAGGTGAATTTTTCACATGCCATTAGTGATACATTAAGCAATTATTCAATGTATACCTTGAGCAAATAGAATACTTTTAGTTTTCAACAAAACGTCTCTTTTCAATTCTCGCGGGATCGGTGAATATAATAGAAATATTGTTGAGATCGAGCTTGATCGGTTTTTCCTGCGAAATGGAGTATTACTCAATTATTCATGATACATTGTTAACAATTTGTAGAGGCTACCAAAGCATGATAGCGTCTCAAATACACATAATAATATCGGCATGGACTGGCGTGCAGATGCAGGGACAGCTGTGGTCAATACAAGCGCGAATCCCGGAATCCGCGTAATTGCAAAAAAGAAGCGGAGGCGCCAAAATACTCTGGTCATTGTCGGCGAGCGCGAGCGCAGGATTAGAGCGACGCGCGAGCTCGCTGCGAGAGAGAAGCAGTAGCGCGCAGAGGCACATCAGCTCGCGCGAGCAAGTACGTAGAGCCGCTTTCGCACGCGAGCGAGTAACGCCCACCAATCTGCCCATTTCTCGCACCCCGGTGTCGTTCCCTCGGCAAGTTCTAAATATTCCAAGGGTCTCGGCTTGCGATGAAGCGGGCGAGCGAGGCACACGCTGCGCGCAAGAGAGCAGCGGCCCGGGGGTGGACTAGAATTGCTCGCTCGGGCCGAAAGCTCGAAAAATTAAATGCCCGCCCGCCGCGCAAGCTCACTCGCTCTCTCTCTTTCGCGCGCGCGCGCTCATATTGTTCCTTGACGACAATCGCATTGTCGTGGCGAAATGGGATTGTGCTCTCTCGGGCTCGGCTGCGGATTGAAAAGTTCGTCAAGAATCAAGTTATTGCTTCGCGGTCAATATACACCGCGCGCTCGCAAAGCGGCCGCGAGAACAGCTTTTTATGCGTGTGCTTGACACCATTCAGCGGAATATTTTCATGTGTTCCTAGCGCACCGCGCCGAGCGAGCCAACAATTGCGCGTGGTCATTTTCAATTCCGCGCCGCTTTCATGAGAATTTGAGCAGCGCCCCGCGAGAGTCGTATAGTTTGCGAAATTCACGCTGATCGAGCGCCTCGTGCCAGCTCTTCAGAATTACTCGCGCTACTCTTTGGTTGCTTGAAAAATTGCTGCTATCGACGTCCATGTGACACGATTGTGGATTTTTGTTCTTCGCGATTTGAATGCGTTTCGGGCTGACTTGGGCCGATCAGGCGGAGACAAACGAGCGCGCAAGCTCACTTTCGGCGGGGCTTACATCCTTGGTATGTCATACCGTAATAATCATTTGGTTGGTTTGTGTTTCGAAGCGTTTGATCTTGAGAACGATCAAAGTCAATAAGCTCTCGGTCTGTTACTTATAGCGATGGAGGAATAATCATTGGTTTCGAAGCATTGATGGCGTGTACAATCGCAGCTTTTTAACAATATTCTCAATCAAAAGCGAGATTGTATGAAGTTCGGAACTTTATTCGAAGCCGGTATTCTCACATGCCATAGAAATGTCAACATTTCACGTCCGCATTCTTGACTGACATCAGCAAAGACTGATCATGTATCACTGAACTTTTAATTTTAATGACACGCTATTAGCAGAATTATGAGCCGTTTTGTAATGCAAAATATGCAGTGCTCAGCTGTTGCGCTTGACACTCTAACAAAATTTAAATTCGACCAAGCGCAGTCTCGCAGGTTCAAATCCGTAAAAGCACATGGGCCAGTTTGGGCGCTCAAGTTGAAAAAGTGGATATCAAGTGGATGAACTGCGCACAAACTCAATGCGAACGCGTGGCTCTCAAAGCATCCGCTCTATCCGCGCTCTCGCTCTCATCCTCTCCGAGCGTAGCAGTTTTTCCCGAGCTTGCGGGCGGCGGATACGAGCGCGCCGAAATAAGGCATCGCGTGCTTTGATGTTTATGCAGAAGCTCAAGCGAGTCACTCATCGCCGGCACTCCGAGCACCCGCAAAAGGGGACAACATCGTCATCCTGGAATCCGGTGAAAAATTCGACGAGTGCGCCAACGGCCGATCAGTGCCCGAACTCCAACAGTTTATCTGGTGCTTTCAGTTTCGAAAGCTCTACGCGAACGCGATCGCAGTGAGGAATCCATTCGAACGAGTAGAGGCAGCGAATAAGTCCGTGGCTCGGCCATCGTCGCGCGCAAATTTATTATCGGCCGTAATCGCCTCTCGGCGACGCTCGCGCCCATATGCAGCCCGGCGCGCCGGCGATCCAGCGAATATACATAAAGTAAACAGCCGGCTATTAGCGCGCGAGTGCAGAGAGTGACGTGATCGCCGTCGCATGCATATAGATCGGGAGGGCGCGTCTCGTGCCAGCCACCGAGACGGCGAATTACCTCGTGAGCTTGCGACCCGGCCCGAGAGCGTGAGGCCGTCGCGGTTCGATATCGCTCCGCGACACTTTTTGAGCTCGAGCGAGCAAAAGCGCAAGGGCTTCTGCGCCCTATCACTCGCACGTGCCGCGGGAAATCGGAAAAGTTGAGGCGGTGTACGACACGGTGCCGCGATCCGCGAGCCCTTGGACTCTCTTCGCTCGGCCGAGTCTCGTTCTCGCGCTCGCTCAAGTTATCCCCGAGCGAGGCAAACTCATTTTCGACGTGTGACGCGAGCCCTGCGTTGGTCGCGCGGCCAACAGCCTCGGAGCTGTATTCATTCGAATTCGCTCTGCCTCTCTGATAAAGTTTCCCCTCGGCACGTGCTTTTTCACAACCGCGGGATCAGATCTGTAGTCATCTGCAGCCGCAGTCTCCGCTCTTGTCTACTACACGGTGTACATTGGATATGAGGTGCTCGCGATCTCATATCAGCAGTGCCGCTACTTTTTCAGCGAGGACGACTGTCCAACTCTCCAATCAGCTTTTCAGGCGATCGAGAGAAATATTGAAGTGCGGAACTTCTGCTTGAATATCTGCACCCTTATAGTATTATGCAGTCTCAAAGGTTGTTGAAATGAAAACCATTTGTCGATAATCCGTTTCAAGCTCATCCCATAAATCATCCACCCCATGAGATACACTAGCATAAATGTAATCAAGATTCCCCCAAGACATAGAAGCTTTTCAAGATATAAAAACGAATTCATACTTTAAAATTATATGATAGGCTCGAATTAAGGTAGGAGTGTATTCATTACCCACTGAGAATTTCTATACGAAGTCAATTGGGTATAGTGAAAGCATGCGCATGTGCTCCTCACGAGTCCATGAAAGTTTCGTTATTTCTCGGGATCAGATTGGGTTCCGTTACAAGCCAAGATTTTCACTGAAAGGATGGAAATCCTGTGAGTCGCTGAGATGATACAAGTTATTGGTGGGCAAGCTGGTCTGTTCGCATTGATTCAATCTCACTGGTTTTTTTATCAAGTACAAAAAATTCATTTTAAAAAAATTCGAGATCGATCAGCTTTGCCACGTTGTAACTATCAGCTCCGCACCCCGTTGACCGTGTATGATTTGATTCTATTCCCCCGCGCCGACAAACCTTGACAAGCGTGAAATAGATATTTTCGGCCAAATACGAGGTGAGATGCGCTTGGATTCGAGCAGAGCTTGTAAATCTCGTTACGCGGCCTTATTATTAAATCGGTCGACTTTCGCTCAACTGCTCGTACGCCTTATTTAATAAATGGGAGCCATGGTTGAAGGATCCGGATGACGGATTTTGTCGATATTTCATGCATCGTTAAGATATCGACACACAAGTTGGTATCTCTGAGCACTTGTGCTATTTTCAATGCTCCTTGTCAAGCTCTGAAAACGAAATGAAGATCCGTCTCAGAAAGCTCAAAGGGTTGAAACATTGTCACACAAGGAGAAAATGAAAACTGACAAAGTTTCTTGCCGGTTCAGTTGAAAGATCGACAGGCTCGCCCACTGGATGGATTTCACAAAGCTTATCAGAATCAGATCCAGCCAAGACGAGCTTAATTTAATTACTCATATGCCGGGGGTTCGAGGAAACCTCGGAAGATTTCAACTATATTGACCTCAAAAAGAGAAGATATGATAAAATACTGGGTAGTCATTTGCAATTTAATAAACTCGGACGACAAAATCCTGACTACGATGGAAATCGATTTCCAGCTTCATTCATAATCGAGGCCGTCCACGTCAATTTCAAATGGTTTCCTCCCGACATTTTTATTTTGCCTCCCAAAGTTTTTTGATAAGTTAGATATATTGAAACATGATTTTAGCAATTTTTATTGG
>JAPYYZ010004351.1:0-10630 GCA_030522705.1 Eretmocerus eremicus
ACAGACATGGGGAAAGGGGAGGAAAAAATGGTGTGAAGTAATTTTATGGAAGGGAGTGGGTAAAATGTGTGACGTACAATCGATAGATCTTGGCGAGAGAAACAAGAAGAGCTTTGTTTAATATGGCTAAGATGTGTGACGGAGGAAAAAAATGGATTTGAAGCATCGGGTGACCAAGAATTTCGTTGTCACGAATACAAAGCTTTCTCTTTGAGAAAGCAAAATAAAATGAAAATATTTTTTTATACACATCGACGCTTTCAAAACGATGGGGAGAACATTGCAAAAGCATGGAAAAGTCATGAGAAATTCAGAGTTGATTTCACTCAACTGGCAAAAACCCCACGATCTTCTCATACTACATAACAAGTATTATAGTTACACATAACAACTAAACCGTCATCGATTATAATCCAGCTCAGCCAAGATATCCTCATCGTCTTGAAGAAAAATTTTTCAAATCCAAACTATTGAAATTGGCCCACAATATTCGAGAAAATCAGAGTTTGGTGCTGAACTGAATTTTAGTTTGACCTGACTTCAGCTATACCCGTTGAATTCTCGTAAATGAAATATTCAAAATGATCGGATCGGATTCCAAAAATATAACAAGAATTCGACCACTATCACCGCAAGAGAACAATATTCTCAAAGCTTTTTGAAGGACAACTTCGGAGAGAATCAGTAATAGTTATTTCCTAAATTTCAATATTTTTCTAAATTTCAAAAATTTTATAAGAACCAAGTATCCAATCTATGATAAATTACCCTCTTCACAGGTTGGATAGTTAATTCTGTAAAAACATAAAATCCGTGTGTTGATTATTGACTCCAAGCTGGGCTTGTAGATAATGCAATCACGATCTCTCAGTTTTGACTCATGCTAATTCTATCACATTTTAAGGTAATAAGACAACGAATTCCTTCTCGCGCAATATTAATTTATGAGAAGATTGTTAAATTGTGTATATAATTTTTAGCTTGAAAAGGGCTATCAACTATAGCCGAAACGTCGCACTGATGTGCAAAATATAAAGTGGCAGGAAACACCGATAGTGTTCCAAATCATTTGATTCAACTGTCATCCTGCGATAGAAGCTCAACACAAGAAAATGCGGGTAATTTTTTTTGGGTCAAAGAATTCTAAAAAAATTTCAGCAAGTTTGGGCTCCCGGAGGTCGAGCCCTCTCTTTGTCAGTGCAGTTATTGGAATCGCATGCATCTAAATTTGATACTCTCATACTAAGTACTACTGTGAAGCTTCAAACTTGAAAATCAAGATTGTTAGTGTATACGTTTATTTAATTACAATTACCATGAAAGTATACTCTACCTTGCATTGGGAATAGAAGCACATTTCTATTCCGAGTGAATTTAGGATCAAAATAGCGAGGTTGATGAAATTCCATTGGAATCTGAAAATTTTGCATTATTATAACAAACGAATGGATCTAACCGATATCATAGACTCGAAAACATTTGATGACTGACATGCTAATACGTAGAGGATACACGCAAATATGAAGACCATCCTCGAGACAGTTCGAGCCGACTAATGTAGAATTATCTCTTCACAACTCTGCCCGGTGAATCGCTATGACATAATGGGATGGACGAAATAAAATACCGATGCCATCGGCACAAACTTGAAACGGGCTCCGAGAAAAAAGCAAACTTGACGGAATTCCGCGTTCCCCGAAAGTTGTCTAGCCAAGGAGGAACCACTCTCACACTCATGTACATGCGTCACACGGATAATTTTTTTCGCTCCGACAGAGAATGTATAAAACGCAAGATCTTGAAGGAAGCACGTGTCAGTCCTCTAAAAAATCTCAACGGTGGCCCGTCAGATTGAAGCTTCAAACAAAATGAACCGAATGGTGAGTACCGAAAGACACTCAAGGAGACACAACGATCGTGCAAAATAAGTCAGATCACTATGAAGGATTTCTTTAAAACGCAATTGATTGTAATTCAGTGGTGCATCATTTATCGAGAGTGAAGGTTCAGCGTTAATTGGTCGCAAGTGATAATCAATGATCGAATGATTTGCTGGTAATTCCAATAGTAATCCACAACATGAAAGTGAAGGTTGAAAATGATATTGGGTGAGGAGGAAGCTTATTGTCTAATTACGATCATCTCACATTGAAAGATCGTTTTTTGCAACTTTCTGCGTAGATTTTGATTGTGCGTGGGTACGGATTGAAAGATGGGGAAACTTTTGTTGGTCACTGTGATGAAACTATGAGGAGTCCCTTGCATTTTCGAATAACTTTTCATGAACATTTTTTCTCGCACAAAGACATGACCGACGCTGTAAGGTCAATATCTCCTCGAAATTTCTTTTCAAGGCAGAATTTCATTCATCGAAGTGAATTCAATGTTCGAGCACAAGTTTTCATGTTCATAAAGTGCTCTCCTCATAGATATGACATCATGTCATCTCACCGAGAATGAACATTTGATTGGTAATAATTATGCCATAGAAAAATTACTTCATCTGAATTTTCTACTGCTCGTAGAAAAAACAGATTCGAGGGACCGGTTCAGCTAACAACCGTAAAGGAAAAACTCATCGCCATGGTATCATTCAGTCACAGTTCGCCAACATATTTTATAAAAAGCAATGATCTACAGTCTTTCGGACAGTGTCTAGATTGCACAGTGTTTAACTGTACAATGTTTAGAAACAAGGAAGACTTTTGAAAATTGATTCTGAGGCTCTCGGCTTGTACTTCTACGAATTTTTGATGATTAGTCTAAAACACGAGGAAATTAAAAATACGTAGGAGTTTCGAAAATTTGTCTCCTTCCATTCAACATAGTTTAGCCAGATGCAGAACCTCTATGATCTGCCACTAGCTTTGAGGTATCGAGATGTAAAGATGGAAAATATATTTTTAAGTGAGGTCAAACTTCTAGTCGATAATGCAGCACCAAATAGAATCCCTATTCAAATCATTACAATTTTTTATACATAGTATTTATGATTCATTTTTGAGAAATATGATTGTTACATTTCTGCTCTATCAGTGAATATGAATCTGGAAGAAAATTTAGCATCTACAGCTCGATACGCATCTTCGCCAGATTATTCTTATAAATTCGAGGTCACCTTATGAATATATTATGAACTGTCTCCAACCAACAATTTTGATTACGAGGATATCCTTAATCCTTGTCTCGATCAGTGTTCGAGTAGAAGAAGAAAAGAGGCTGTTTTTCTAAACTCGGCTAACTATTTTTAGTCCAAGGACTCTTCTGGAGGTCTACTTTTTGTGGTGGCCAGTCAATTTTCTCTTCAAATAAGCTTTTGCTGCACCTTGACAGTTTACTAACTATCATAGTTTATCAATATTCCCGTCATCTTAGATATCACTAAACGAGTTCAAGAAAATCCAAGATAAATTGAGTATAAATTGTTGAAACTGATATGTAGCATTTCAACGTACCCTCGAGACCAGTCTGAACTATCCACATTAGGCTAACTTCGGAATCTTTCTGTTTCACTCGTCACTCCTAAATTCTCAGATCTGAGTACGCTAAAGCTTTATCTCGTTGTAGACACTTTTACGTCACGTCATACAGAACAATTTTGACTGGTGAAGAGTGCCGAATAGCGTTTTCTACATTACCTTGAGTCGATTTCTCAACTTGAAAAAAAAACGCTGTTGTTTTCACGCTCTCGCGTGGGGAAACTCTGAAAAATTTCTTCATTCAATCTCCAAAAGCTTCTTTTAGTTTCATAGTACACTTTACTATCCTCTTCAAATTTCTTAATCTTCACTAATTCGATGAGATCTGTCCGTGCCATTTTCATAGAATGGAATTCACCAAGCCATGCTTATCGAACAAATCGAAAAAGTACAGCCCGATGATGCAAAGTTGGCGAAATCAAACGAAACCTACAACCCCTGCTAAAAAGTGACAACCCCCTGCTTTCTTGTTTCCACAGACGCCCGTATTACTCTTCGCGCTTCTGGCTATGACCGTCGCGGCGCCCCAGGGCTCGTACTACAGCACGACTCCCATACCAATCCTGCGAAGCGTGACCGAGGGCCCGAACGCCGACGGCTCGTACAATTGGGAGTTCGAGACGGGCAACGGAATCAGAGCCGCGGAACGGGGCCAGCTTCAGAACAGCAAATACTCGAACGAGCCCTCCATCGTGGCCCAGGGAAGCTACAGCTACACCGCTGACGACGGCACGCCCATTTCGGTGTCTTACATCGCCGACGAGAACGGATTCCAGCCACAGGGGGCGCACTTTCCCGTTCCGCCACCGATACCCGAAGGCATTGCTCGCGCCTTGGAGCACATAGCCCTTCATCCAGAGGAGGACCATCAGTAAAAATTCAAGAAAAAAGATGAAAAAATAAAAAAATAATGAGGATGTTGGGAGCGGAGAGCGAGGTGGAAATTAGCGCTCTACATTAGAGCTTGCTTGATGGGTGGGTGGCCGCTCGAGACTCGATAAGATGATGTCGACTTTTTTGTACCATTGACATCAAAACTTTCATGTATGTAACCCGTTTTCTTTTCTGATTGTTACAGAGTGTGTAATTCTTGGCAAGTATCAACTTTTTTGGAACAAATATAAATTGTGCTTCCACATTTCCACTGAATCTGAATATCCTCCCCAACTATCCTATTCACGATGCGGATCAATCATGAATGATATCAATCTAAAAATGGACTGCCTAAATGATAATATCTGGGGATTACATTCTTTGGTTATATTACTCTTGTCCACCATTGATGCAGACGGTTCTCAGACATCGATCCATTTTGATCCTCAAAAAAGTTGGTTGATTGATAGTATGCTTTACGTTTTGCTCATCGCGTATGGTATGATAGAAATGATGTAACTCACACGTAAGGTGGAATAAGGAGCTCGCTTATAGATAACGAAACATTAGTTATCTTCCTATCGCCAGTGGAAAAGAAGAATTCCAAGGCCTCAATTCAGATGAGTTGGTCGTTTTGAAGATCCAGTGTCCACGCGCACCAATCATCATCCATCAATCATGTTAAAATTCATCGTCATCTTATCTTAATTCATTTTCGGCATCTCGAACGAGGTTCTCAGGATGCAAGCTGATCATATGTCATCAGTTCATAGTGGGCTGCTCAAGTGATCACTTTTCCCCCAGTTTTTCAATATTGCTGTAAGCATTAAGACGAAGAGTATTGAACTGAGAATAGTTGTGCGGGAAATCTTCTTAGATCAAACCTGTGATAATTTTATCATGCTTAATGGCATTGTTGAAGATGCTGACTTTTCTGGACAACCGTTGATAGTGAAGGTGAGAATTGTAGTATAGTAGGAGATAGTCCTATCATAGTTACATGTTTACTGGCATTGTCGAGTTTTTTAATTTCTCGATAAATGTTTGGGACATCGCGTACTGACGTGTATGTGCTGCAGGTCTTTGAATAACATATGCCGAGCGAATCCTTAATATAAAAAAATACACCGAAAAACTTGCGGTCGTACTGCTAGTATCGAAAATTGCTCTGACGCAGAACTCATTTCACCGCTCTGCATATATTGATGACTAGACACAGAGCGAGTTTGGCGTGTCATTTGAGTGCGCGGCTGCTACTATAATATTCACAGCTCGCGATCCGGTAAAGCTGCAGCACCTTAACTTGACCTTGAATCGAGTATATTGACTAATCGAGTACTTAAAAATTTTTTTGAGACATATCACTCGCGGAAGATAGCGTAATCTCGAACAGAGTAGCGCCAATTCTAAAAATCCATCAGAATCGACGTTACTTTTAATCTTTGCGGTACTGTAGAAATTCATGGAGAAATATGAAATTTTCACAATGACGGTATCCGACAACCTCTGTCCTTTAGTAATCGGTATGCATCCCGATCTATATTCAAACAATCATGGAACGTGCACCTCGTGTTTTACATTAGATGGCTCCTTGCCCCGGAATCTTTAGATTGCAGTCCTCATTCCATCACAATTTATAAGATTTCACACTCACATTCAAAAATTATTGAAATACGATCTTTGTCTGTCTGAACCCGTCAAGTGAATTTGAATCGTCTATCCTGGGGAGTGCCATTGACCCACAGTTTTTCGACTTTTTCCCCCAGACTAGACGACGAAAAAATAGTGTTCGACACTCAGGCGGGACGTTTTCCACGTCCTCGTGATAGTTCCGACCTTTCGGCTTGGGCTAGGAAATATCACTCCGAGTGCGGAAATCAACTATGTCGACCTTGCATCAAAATCCATTATTTTCTTTCAGAATGAACTATGGTTCTTATTCGATCCATCAAGATTAATTTCTCTTTCACGGAATGCATCCGAGTCACTTTTTCGACAACCAGGCTCGTGTCAATCTATTGCAATCAAAATCCATATGATCATTTCTAATGAAACATAAGACATATTCTTAATGCTTTCATTCCTAAGATTCTTCCATGATCAGCCATTAACGCACATGAATGAATTTTCAAACATCGTCAACTATTCGCGAAAATTCAAAAACAAATGTTCAAACCTCGAACAATTAATTAAAAGTGGTGCACCGACTTTGCCGAAAACTTATCGCCAAGGTTTATTTGTGATAAATTATATTAGTTTCAAAATGAAAATACAACAATTATGTTCCAACTGAGCCAGTGGTTCTAGGAACCAATCTGGCAATAGTATTGAGATACTTAGCTGAAGAACTAAGAAAATCAAAATATTGCAACTTATGGCTGGGAGCTAAATTTTGACTTTCGAATTGATGGAATCGCATAAAGTAGAATATTTTCAGAAAACTGCTTGGGTACACAGGAAAATCTCACTGCTCCTTCTCTCGACTCGGCGTAATGGTCGAATACGAATTTAGATAATGCAAGTGCGTATAGAATCTCGTAAGCATTGCAGAGGTATAATTAGCATAACGATCGGCGTAATTCAAACGAGGACGACGTACGCTTGGTACGCTCAGTTTATAGTGAAACCAAGTGCGCGTATACTACACCTCACGAAGAAGGAAGAACTCAGTCTTCCGATAGATGTTTGTAATGAAAGAGCAGAATAGTCCAAATCTTTTGATGCGACAGGAATATGATACAAGACCACCCATAATCAAATAGAATATTTCACAAGTGTCGTGGCCGTTTTTTTGTTTTGCTCGAGATACACCAATACAGTGTAATTGAGAAAGCCTCTCTCCTCTGAGATAGAACACAGGAAAAATTTAGGATTTTCTAATGGAGATCATTCAAGAAAATAAAGGTACCGTATGACCAAGGTCTTAAGAAGTATTCTCAAGTTATCACTCCCTTCTGAATGTTTTTTTTATCATTTACGTTCAAAAAGTAGAGGGTAGTACTCGACCAATCAATCATCTCTCGAGGTACGACCTTATGGCTGTGTCATTTCTACTCTTACTCATTCCAGGTGTTGAAGAATACTGTAATATTTTTTTCAAAACATCGAAACGAACTTTTTTTTTACAAGTAATTGAAAGAGTAAGCGTAAAATCGATCGTGACCACTCACCTAGAGCTAGTTCTCGTCTATTCCGAGCGCAAGTTGTGATCCACCTGTTCGGACCGCAGGAAGATAAATAAAACTCGAGAATATTACTCATTCCCGCTAGGTTCGCTAGAAAAAATCATGAAGGAGACAATTGAATATTGATCTGCGGTGATGATGTTAGTTCTTATCGGTAATCAAGTCGCACCGCGGGAGGCAAGTGTAAGAATTGGCTCGAGCTACCACGCTACTATACTGTTTGAATTCGCCAACCCTAACCTACCCCTCCGACTTCATTCGCATTTCTCAGTTTTGCGGGGAGCTTCGAGTTCCAGGAAAAGTCTCTCAATGGTTTCATTTTATGAATGATTGACTATAGAAGTCCATATCATGTCTCTTTCTTCTTAATTTCTATACCTGAAGAGTGGAGATTTAGGTTACTCCAAAGTACTCTTCGATGAACTTTTTCTGATTCTTGGAACTATCAATTGTTTCAGACACTTTTGATGCACGTATACGCGGTATTAGTGTTAGTTTCAAAGTATTGAGACACCCCAAAAGCTGATTCAGGAAAGTGGCATCCCTGCAGTAGGATACGTGCCTTCTATGTACTTGTGCAAATCAAGATTCGCGCGAGTATCACCTGCATTGGATTGAATCAGGGATGCCAGAATACCGTACTACCAAGTATAGCATACCAATATATGAGTGATTCCGCGGAAAGTGGAATTTTTTGAGTCCATAAATGTCCGCAGGTGTGATTTGGGTCAAAAGGTTATTTCAGCCCCAAATGAGTTTCGGGTGGTTAATAGAGTTGATTCCAACATGTTTGGGCATCAGAAACAACTATCCAGAGTTACGTATCTCAAGATGAATTTCAAGGAAAACTACGGCATATTTTGAGGATCCGAGACGGGGACGGAATTGACATTCCGACATAAAAATGCTCTCGCAACTCGGGGACAAGCCGTGGACTCTTTTCCGCACATATTTCACCTCATGCCACCAAATATCACAAAAAAATGCGTTTTACCGAGTGATAGAATTCACAGGGGAGCGGCACTTCAGGGGGACGGAATTGACTGAAAATTTTGTACGCGAGTTGTGGAACCCGTTCAAACTGCCCGCTACTGCGCAGATTCGATTCTAGAGCCAGTATACCGTATTTTTTCAAGCCTTTGGGACGTTTGGGTGATGACTTGACCAGTGCAAAAGCCATAATTGACGATCGGGACGTTTGCCGCCGTTATTAAGGTTGTATCAGCAGTTTTGGTGCAAATCTCCGGACAAAATGTCGCCGGCCCGTGCGAAATTCGAACTTTTTATTTCGACTTGCAAAATGGTAGAATGGTTCACTCAGAAGTATATAATTTGAAATAATGATTGGGCATAGGTTTGAGCGACCTTAACATAGGCGCAGTCTCTCTGAAGTTTGTTGGATGGAGGAGAGCCGAAGATATTCACGTTTTGAGCTTGGAAGGATACTTGAGCTATTTGCTTAAGGTCTTGCGGATTTTGTTTCTTAGATCTCTCCTTGTTTTGAACAGCTATACATCCCCGGTTTTCTCACATCAAATTTTTCCGCCGCCTCCCATCGAGCAATTCCTATGTCTCAACTGCCGAACAGCGGAGTTCTTGCGAGAAATTAGTCGATGCCGCAAATCATAATTAAATCGCAGCCCTATCTTAACGGATGAATAAATATAAAAGGAGAAAATCTGTTCACTCCTTTCTAATTTTATCATCAATTTGAAACTACCTCTAGTCCAAGAGGATGTTCAAATTCTAATGAATCTTTCCATGAATTTTTTCAATCGACTTCAAATACATGAGAGCTTCAAAATCACGGATGAATTATCCTTCAGAGAGAGAAAGATAGTATGACTCATGATTTTTGATAATGATGAGTCCAGTGTCAGTTGAGATAATAATGAGCCCTATTCTCCTCCTAAGCCAGAGTTCTGAATATTATTACAGGAATTGGATTTTCCCTAAGGTAGAAAGAAAATGGACCTACTTCAAATAAGAGCAGAATGTATATAATCAGGGCGCAGTGATGGTATCTCTACTCCCATGTAAGCTACGCTGTGACTGATTGTTTTGATATGATTTCACTGTATCCTAGCGATGTACTATGTATGATTGTATGATTCTCAATGTAGGCCTCCAAATTCCGCAGAGATGGATCACCGTGTTTGTCATTTTTTTCGGTTCCTTCAATATTTATTCGATGCGCACATTCTTGCCATTGATTATCACAGAGATGGTGCGAACGGTTGAGCGAAATGAAGAATTCACCAATGAAGTATGTCCAGACGATTCCAACCACCAGAAGATAATTGTAAGGCACAACCAAACAATAGCTGATCCAATTGATAAACCATTCCACTGGAGTGAACAAACTCAAGTAAGTGTCCTTTGAATCAAAACATAAACGTAAGCCGTCTAAGTATTATAATAGAATCAATTTCAAGATAATGCAAGGTTCGAGCGTTTGTTTCGTCATGATGCCTAAATCTGGATAGGCATCATAATGGAACAAACCTTGTAGATTGGCATGTGTAACGTTTACATCTTATTTGACGAGACTGGATCACCGGAATTACCCGAGGAATCAAAATGTTGTTCTTGCAGTGTTCATGCCATACTTGAGATACAAACTATATCTACTTTCTCAAGCATAAACAAATAGTTCTCTCATATCACCATCAGATTACCGTGTTTCGCCTATTATCAAACATGTCTTATAGCTTTTTGGGCCTCGATGAGGGGTCTTACTCGGGGAGGCCTTATTTTCGGGGGATGTCTTAAATTCTCAACCTGAAAAAGACGACCGATCCATTTATGATGAGCAGAAATCGATCTCAACAAGTTCCGTTCGATTGATTGAATCACGATGAAAATTGAAAGAAAAGGATCTATCTTCTCAGAAAAATTCATATAATAACCCGATCAGAAATTGCCCCGCGTGTGCCCCGCGTCCCCGCGAGGCCCCCGCGGGTAAAATACATAGAGGTGTAACGCTGTCCCCGCGGGGCCCCGCGGGGCACCCCCGTGGCATGCCCCGAACGTCATGCATGCCTGTGTTTACTAATCAAGTGCGAGACAGGGCATGGCGAATATTTTACTTTC
>JAPYYZ010004352.1:0-14148 GCA_030522705.1 Eretmocerus eremicus
TCTCGAGAGAGACGCACCCGCGCACATGTACCGCGGCTCGATATGACGCGCGAGATGCACCCGAGAAGATGCGTACGCGTATGTACACCTCGTACATATAGCTGCGACGCGGCAGGTAACGCAAGACGACCCGACGATCGCGACTCGCAGTAGCGGCGCGGCGGTTCGCGAGCTTTTTCCCACGGACCCGAGCTCAAGCTGCGGTACACAGCCTCCAATCGCCCCTGTGTGTATGGTCAGGCTGCGTCCGGATAAAGATAAATGCAACGAGATACGCTCAGGAGAGCGGCTCTCGTTTGGATTCAGGGGATGTCGAAGTATTTGAGGTTAGGTCCAAGTTGTATGTGACCGATGGGTATCTCATTTGCTTGCTAGCTACTCGGGGCAATGGCTTAATCGCAATATTGAAACAGCATTGTTGTGAAAACCCCTCAAATTTTAACACTCAGCGGCCAGAACTCTTCCTTTGTGCATCTAACAGTCGCCTAACCTCTCTGAATTGTCTCATTGAGATCAACAATAATCACTGAGGCATTTTTGAAGTGATTTCACAATTTTCGGTATTTCAACATCTCGCAAAGGCTTTGAAGTTGATTTCCCGTTCAGTTTTCGAAACATTTAATGGAACGATAAGCATACGAACGAACTACCAGTCTTCGACCTTCTTTATAGATCCCTCGACAAAACTGAGTATCAAGCACAAATACCTATTCGTGAGCTATTCTGGACTGCGGGCGCGATTTTGGGGCTGTTTGCTTCTCCCTACCAGAGCCTGACCATCAAAGCAGACGTCGGTTGGCGGGTTTGCACGGCGCGTCGTTTCGTGCGCCACATTGCGTTTCGCTCTATCTGGACGCACCCTAGGGCGCGCAATGCGCTCTCGCTTCCAAAGCGCATAGGCAAGTATAGTATAGACACTCGCCACTTTACATTGAGCGATTTGTACATCTTGATATCGCGCGAAAAGGCTGCCGGAGGCGACGTGTAGCGGTGCTACAGCGGCTTCCGGGCTTTCGCGGCATCTTCGCGGTTCCGAGGGCTCTTGCGAGCAGCCGATATCGCGCGAGTTTGATGGAGTGATTGGAGAGGCTCGGGATATGCGTGAGATTATTACGGCATCAGGTGTGCTGGAATATTGATGGCCTCACAGTACGTCACCCTATAGCTGCAGAAATCTTGGAGCAAGTTTTGCCCATGACGGACCTCAAACGTTTAATCTCTTTGAATTGATGAAAGATCATTAAAATTCATCCATTCTGGTTACGAGGGAAAATTTCAATGTCTAATATTGGAACAAGATGCTTTCGTGATCTAGATTAAGATTTTTGCACGTGAGCTTGACGATCTTTCCCCTGGTAAGAATTTTATATTATTTGTAGAAATATGATGATGATTTGGGGTACTATATGTGATGGACCACCTACAGAATTCGAGGGAAAAAGGAGTTATTGGGAGTTTAAAAAATCAAAATTTTGCATCGATGCGACTTATAATATTGTATATTAAGCGCTGGGGCGCGTGTAGGTGATTTAGGCTCAATGGTTAATGGAGGCCGACCGAAGCGAGGGCTACAAAGTCCTCGTGCCAAAATAATTCACGCAAACAAAGTGCGAACACTATTCAACAGAGAAATCCATTTGCGGTGGGGGTTTCTTCTACAAAAGAGAGGGAATATTTCTTGGAACTCGTGATTATCTAATTTTCACGCTGCATTCAATCGATATTCCACCTGTAGACTATTCATAATCATCACTAGATGAATTCTTTGGATAGAGAGACCAATTAAAATTGTCCCATAGACTACCGAGCGTTTCATTTGGAGTTTCAGAAAATCCCCTCGCGCTTCGTTTTTCAGAAACTGAACCAGAGAACCCTTACGAGTTGACTTTACAATAAACTCATCACAAACTACCCACACTCAAATTCTCATGGAATCATCCACCACCCGGTGAATTTTGAATCGAGTTGAAAATAGAAACTCACCTCGTGCGACGCGAAACCCATCAGGCAGCGCGCGCCGAACCGGCGACCGCATAAAACGCGCGCTCGGCAACTGAGGCAGGTGCCGGCGAAAAGCGCGGCCTACTACCGGGCCGCTCGCCTTCCCACTTGCCACTCTATATAGTCAGTCCGAGCGAGTCAGTGTTGAATACTTTCGCGAAGCTTGCACTTCCTGCGACCGATGGCGAACTTGAAAAAAAGACAGCAATTTCGGCAGGTGAACAGAGTCCTCGATGACAAGAACGAAATTTTGGGGACAGAGATCGGTCACATTTGAAACTCGCGGGCAGGTCAGCGCGAGATGCAAAGTCAATCGGCTGTGCTCGTCGGCGTACAGCTACGAGCGCGCCTCGGCGAGAACTGAGCTCTCTTCGAGCCAAGGCTCGCTCCGCAACCCACTGGTACACACTATCCTTTCCTTTCTCCTGCCACCCGCAACGAGTCCTGCGTGTATACTGCAGCCGCAGCCAATTCATCCCGCGGTCCCGTTTCCCTCTCGTTCTCTCTCTCTCTCTCTTTCTTTCTTTTCCTCGCCTCTCTCTTTCCTTAGCTCCGAATGGCGAATCATGCCTTATTCTCACATAAGATTCTCTCTCATGGATGAACGTAACTCTGTGCAGACTCATACGCGACACGAATCTTTAATCTACTATTGCTACAGTACGATTAACTTGACGCGAGCAGGAGAATAGTTGGTGCTGCCGAATGAATGTTCATGGGGAAAAGAAATATTAGAAGAAACTAAAAATTCCTTATCTTTGGGGAAAGAACCGCCAGAGCGAGATCGAAAACAAATGTAGCCAATTAGAAGGCCCGAAACCTCACAATCCTTATATTCCAATAAAAATAGCTTCGCGGAAAATCACCCCATTAGCTGTATTATGGGTAAGTATCCTACTGGGATGGTCTCGGTGGAATATGTCCCATGAGCCAAAGGAGGATATTTGGATCTCCGTCAAATTGCACGAGACTATGAAATTAGATAATTCATCTTACCTCCTGAATCAAGGGCTAGCAGCAGTTTAGCCAAAAAATTATAAATTGATAGTTGACTCATGATGATTGAATTCTCGAGGTGAAACCCAGCTGAAAAACAATCCAAACAAAAAAGCATCTTGCCGAAGTCTCTAGCATCTAGACATCAGCCCCTATCAATCCATATCAGATTAAATCGAGTAAGCTCAAATCCAAGGGATCGAGCTCTCCGAACACAGTGAATAACTAAGATACCGCCGCATTATGCGTGACTTGGAGGCATTGTGTATGACGCACGGCTGCGCGTATGGGTGATTTTCGTACGAAGGTCTACAAGTCCTTCGTGCCAAAAGCGATCGTGCGAGCTAGGTGCGTATACAATTAATTTAACACCGCACGTGGACGGGTAGTTTTGTACGAAGGAATGTTTGTGACACGAGCGAAGCGAGTGTAACACCTCTTTCGTACCAAAACCACCCCTCCGCACGCGGTTTCATACAATATTTTTTCACATTCCGTGCGTAAAAGTGCATTTTCCACACGGATTTTCGACTTTTCCCCACGGATTGTGAAAGAATAGTATACGATACACGGCCGGGAATGTTGGAATTCACATACTCGTGATAATTTCGACCCTCGCCTTCGGCTCGGGCCGGAAAATATCACTCGTTATGCGAATTCCAACTTTACCGCCCTTGTATCGTAATGTACTGCCCCAGGCTGCTGAAATAGTAGATTACATCACTGAAGGTGGAAGGCGAATTCGGGCTCTAAAACGTGTTGTCGACCGAGCGCAGCGAGGGAGACATGTCCTAAGGGCTCGGACTTCCGCCGGGAGTGATGTGATATTTTTCACCTAGAGAGCCGCAAAAAAGAGAGGAATGTCCGGTTTTGAAGCTAGAGTGGTGAAAAATAATATACGTGCAGCGGTGTGTAGCATTATATCATTGCTGCATTGCTGTGAAACCGGGATTGCAGCATCAAGAAGGACTTACTCAGGTAACTACAGGACAGGCTGTTTCAAACACTTTGTCCTGTGCAAAAAAGAAACGATACGAGCGATTATTCGATCGCTCATTTCACACACATCTTCTCTACAGTAGGATTATAGAAGCCTGACTCTATAACTGCTTTTTCCAGTAGATTGTAGATTGAGCTTAGATTTGAGCTTTCTCGATCGAATCTCAAGTGAACTGATACGAGCTGGTGTCCAGATATTAAAGAAACCACCCTTTCGGGAAGATGCCGATTCATTTGGATTGTTTACTTGAGCCACGCTTAACCACCAACATTCAATCATATGCGTCTGGTTCTCGATTCAGGAGAACATAAATTGTCTAATTCCCGAGTCTCGAGCAATTTGATAGAGATCCAAAAATCATATGTGTCGTTGCGGAGTCCTTTTTTCGATCCACAGACTGTGTCGCCCGTGTCTTACATAGCCAGTATACTACTGACGTGGGCTAGCTAGGTAGGATTATTTAGATATTTTTTCTATCTACAGCCACCCCACGCTTCGCTCGGGCTACAATCAACCTCTCGTCCCAAAAATCGCCCACACGCACAGCTGTGCGTTATGTACTGTCTCTCACTTATGGACATGATTTTCTCTTACCGTTTCATCTTCTTTGGCACGCAGTCTTTCATTAGCTTGGGCGGACTCCCTAATTAGTTTCTCCAACTTCTCAATTTCTCGATTCTTGCTCTGTATCTCGTCGATCTGCAATCAGAAATAAGTTCTCGTTTGAGTAACTGCTTTACTCAAGTGACAGTTGCACCGATCAGGAATATAAAAAAAGTCAATTCCTATGAGAGCGACCTGAAGCTATCTAGATAGCTGGTCAGCCTCCCGTAAGACCATGCGCTGAAACTGGGAATGATATTAGTTTGCCCACGCCATGCTATATTTTTGGGATATTCTAAGAAGCACGTTCGAAATATCTTTTATAAGTTGTGCTATTTTAGGTGATCTCAAATTTTGAAAATACGTCGAGTTTTACGCTCGTGTAGAGATTTATTTAAATATTCCGTCCCGCGGTCCAAATAGGAAGACGCCGTTATTCCACAGATTGAACCACTTTGTGTTTTTCAGGAGCCTGTCCTCAATGATGCTGGTCCTATCTAAACACAAAGTCCCAGGAATCAGTCTGGAGTCAACGACTTCGTCCTCGAATAGACTCATAGGAAAATATTCGAGAAATGGTTGCTGAGAATGCTGAAGTGCCAATGATACGAGTATTCGTGACTGCACCGGTGATCGTGTACATATGGTAGTACACATGGTCGAGTACTCATAATCAAGTACTCGTGTCGGTATCGGTCATTGAGAAATAATGACAGTACTAGTGATTAGGAGGCAGAGAAACACCTCGTTACTTAAAAATGTGATAGAAGTGCAACAAGTACTCAAAATGTAAAAAGTTCGAAGAAAAAAACAAAAATGATAGGTAGAGCTATAATCTTCGTCAGGAAGAGAAATGGGAACAAATCAAAATTATTTATTCGAAAGTAATATCGCTGTCTCTCAGCAGGATCAATATTTTGAAAAAACTACTTTTCTCGTGAGACATAAGACTGTTGAACACCTCATCCACCATTCATTTCTTGACAGGATCGCCTGTGAAAGAGGTGCTGTCTTTGACCCTAGAATTAATATTCGCAACAACGTGCATTAGACCATTTGATACGACATTATAGCATTTTAGTTTACCGACCACCCTGCTATGGTATCCAGGTCTGCCGCGGTCTAACTCACGTAATTCTGTAAGGATTACTGAAAGTATACTGAAAGAATGGTGAAATTATGAAAGACTACTGAAAGTACAAACCCGCATTTTCGATCGGTGAACCCGAAGCTGTAGGTGACGTCGCATTCGACCACACACCCCCCATCCCCCACCCTCACCGTGAGCAGCTGTAATAGATCCCTTGAATCTACCTTTTTCCCGAAATCGGTTGAGTAGTATGTCAATACTCCTTAAACGTAATTCCAATATCTCATGAATAGAATCCGCATGGCTCGCGTGTCACAATTCTTCTTGTATACAATCAATGAGCTCGTACATCGATGTATCAGCACCGATGTATTTCGCGAACCGGTGCGCCGGGTGACAAGGTAAGGAAGTGCTCGCAGCTGACCAACATAATCCGCGCTCCACTTTTGGGGCAGCCCGTGTACTAACTGAGAGCCTCTCTCTTTCGATCTTCGGCTTCTTACGTTGGTTCCCAGTGCCTCCCCAGCGTACCTTTTTGGTACCAATTTTTTTTGCGAGAACGACACGAGAATCGATGCACTTTCCCCTCGTCGACACACCGCGCCCGGTGCAGAGATGGAATTATTTCGCGTACAGGTGAGAGCGTCGACGATTCACCTGTTACAGCTACACCAAAATATTCGACTGCGAGGGAAAGATCTTGGAGTCGAAATCTCCATGCCTGATCTCCAAAATGGGTTCAGTCGAGCTTAGATGAGTTGTTACGGAATTAAGTGGGATGAAGCTTGTCATTGATCTGAAGGTTTCCATTGTTCGGTATTTGAACAAATACTTGGTACAACTCACCCGATGAGACCATAGATCACGTTTTATTTCTACTTCAGAGATCAAAAATTTGATGGTCCAATTTCCAATCTCGTGAGTATTCCTAATCCTATATGCTGGAATAAACACTCTTATTTAGTCTTAAGATTTTGAATTTACTACGTTCTCTCCAGACGTCGCTTAGAACAATCTTCTTTATGTCACGTGGTTCTCTAAGAGAGTTATACTATATAAAAGAATGCGCAGCTTGATAAAAAGCTATTTCAATCTCAATCGAATCCAATGTGATCACAGATTTATTCAAGCATTCTGCCCAAAGTTCACACAAGTCTTATCGAATTATGGGCCGAAATGAGAGCAACGTGCCTGTTTTGATTGAGAAGTGGCGAGATCTAACCTCAAAAAGCATAGAAACGTGCCGTTATCCAAAGTCGTTCAACGACAAGTGTATGAGCTGAGTGTAATACACAAACTCAGAATAAGTTAGGAAACAATTGAAAAATGTCTCTTGGCTTGAGCGTACCCATTGAGAAATTGAGAAAGACAACTGCACTACGACGAGCGGAAGCTGCATGTGAAGGCAATTTTGATCAAGTACGTTGACTGGGATCTTGTAAATGGCAACTTGCCAAGACCGATCACTTAGACTAAAAAGCGGGATGAACAAGTCGCAAAGGTATACGCCAAGACATAATCTCGGGTACGAGCACCAGTGAGCTGTGTTACTTCAAGGTCTGTAAGGCTTATAAACAAGTGTAGGACAAGCTCAAATTCATGTACGAGTCTAAAGGTCTCGAAGAGCTACTCTCTTAGAGCAAGTCCCATCTACAAAAGTGCAAACGACGAAGGTTTGTGAAGGAGGATCTGAATAAATTCTTTAAGATTATTGACAAGCTAGAAGAGGTGGAGCTAGACATCCCAAATGATTTAGTAATAACTTAAAGTGAATAGTATTTTTTATACGTGCGATAAGTCCATTATGCATTCAAAGTAAATGATAACCTGCTGGAACTCTAGTCTATCTAAACTAAATTATTCGTGAAGCAAACCCTAGCCAAAATTTGAAGGGTCAAGCGGATAAGTCTGGAACTCTATTTATATGACAGAATGATAGAAATAATGAGAATGATGAGCACACTAGTGGGAGCCAGGAAAATCAAAACAAACGTAGCAGAAAAATTTTAAAAGAAAAAAATGTACAGCTAGGTAAAAAGCAATCTTTCTCCCAAAAAGAATCCAATGTGATAACAGACTTATTCAAGAATCCTGCCTGGAGTTTACGTTAATATTGTTAATAAATCTCAAACACATCATGGTTCTATTGCATCACAATCAAGATACTGCCAATTTCTTGTCACTTCGTGAACTATATTTTGATTCTTATATTCATCAAGATTGACTCAAACATCCAAATCTTATTCTTATCATTATCACTCTACAAACCTAGGAGAAAAATTTAAGGTTTTCCGTTCTGATAAGAGCAAATGATGATCTATCAGACAGCCGCAATAGAAGATTTTCTCAAAACTAAGACAGTCCGATCAATGTATGATGTTTTTGACCAAATCTGAATAATTGAAAGCTGAATTGGGAACATCCTAGACGTAACAGGAATCAGTTCGAGTCTGAGCCCAAGCCCATGTCTGAAACAAGAGTGAATTTTCCATGTAACGAGTGGACACCTGAGTGCGCACCTTCACCTTGACTTTCTATTAGGCTCTCAGCGCCTGCTCGCTCGATCGTGCTCGAACTCCGACTCTTGCAAAAATCGTCCCTCTCTGTCTCACGAGTTTGCAATACATCCAACTCATTTTTCGCGTCCAGAAGCGCTCAAGCCATGGTCCGCTCTGTGCGGCACGATGCGAGAGTGAGGACGAGAGAATTGGGGCGTACTTCGCACTCTCTATACATCGAAATTTTGCCGGAGGCCCAAAGTCTCGCTCACACTTTCTCGCGGCAGAATTTGTGCGTTCATAATGCCCACGAAATAGCACGCTGTCTACTGCAAACATTCCATTTTTTATGAAAAACGAGCGACGATGAATTCTAATGGGAATTGTGATTGCTTCTCTTTAAAATTCAATCGAGCCGCCGATTTGATCTCCGAAACAGTCGATCCTCCCGATAATTCATAGTTACGCCTTTAATGGGTGTTTGTGTGTATGTATGTGAATTTTTCGGTATGACAATATGGGTAACACTTTAAAATGAGTCAGGACTTGCTCGGTTCTGAAATCTGAATCGGCGTGGATTCACAAGAAACAATTTTTTGTCCCCAAAAAAGATATATTTGGCAGTCAGTGATAAGTCTAGTTGATCGAACTCGGACAGAAATCAATTCTAGTTCCAATTTCACATCGAAGCCAACCCGGCCGAATGGACAAGGTCTTGACTTTTAATAACGCTTAAGGTCAGGGTTGGGATCCCGGCCGGCACGGCTGTGAATTTTCATAAGTACCTTTTCGGGGGTTTCGATGGTTCGGAACCTACCTAAAACTGTAGGTTTTGGAAAATAATCTCCAAAAGTGGTTGAGAATACGTTGATGAAAAAAAAGTTCCACGTCACCAAATAATTAGCTTTGATGCATTTAATCTACATGATTTTCCTTACAGGACAGGAATTTTTACGGAACCCGTCAGGTTTATAAACATCCTAAACGTAGATTCCAAAATTGGAACTCTTGGAGAAGTCTAAGAACTTCATCTACAAAAATACATATCTGTACTCCCTTGAAATCCACAGAAGAATGACAATTCGAGATGCTAACCATATACACAATCTGAATTTACTCAAAGATATATTCCTCAAAGCACCCCTGAAAATTCTACGAGCCTAGAATTTATGAGGCAGTGTACATGGTAATACAAGAACATTACTGAACAAAATCGGATTTTCATCACGTTCTAGATAATATTTACTCAGATTCTCATAAAAATGTGGTATTTTGGGTGAAGTGGAAGCGGCCTAGGACACAGGGCTCTGAGAAATTGAAAATCTGTCACGGCACAGATGTGCAAGATACTCAAATTCACAGATGCACAAACGCTCATGCGCCGTGTGAGTATCTCTCACCAATCGCTTGAACTTTCCATATAATCAGCTTAACAGAGTAAGTCTAAGCAAGTGTGCACTGGGTTTGCTCTCGCTTGTGTACCTCTACAGATTCTTTAGGGTTCATCTCTCGACAACCGCTGCCACCACCGCTGGACATTCGAATGCAGCAAAACGCAGTACTTATCTGCAAATTTGAGAGAGTGCAAGCGCATCGCGCTCGCTCTCACTGCAGCAGCGACGAGCACGAGACACGTGTTCGCGTCGAAAATTGTATATAATATCATTGCTGCAAAACGTGCGCATACAATGTATATAAACCTTAACTGACGATTCGATGCGCGTATAAGTGTATGTAAAAAGAGAGCAGTGTTATCAAGAGTTCGGAGACCTCAAGCATGTAGCAAGTGAACTCAAGTGCGACGAGTGCATTGCACGCAACTGGAGATAACTAGTCATCCTAGCTACGAAATCTATCTAACTCTCTTATGTAGGCATAACGCTTTCACAGAAGCATATCTATCCAACCGAGCTGCTCAGCTCCATCCTCATCCACGATAAGAAGCTCTGACGACGTCTCAAGCAGACTTGATGAATGGGCGCCAGCGACGAAACAATCTCGACTCGAAGGAGGAACAAATGCGCGAGTGTGTCGCAAAGAGGGAACCTTCGTCTCGCGAGTGTTTGTCGGCTCACTGTACACACTTATCCCGAGATCAGAACCTCAGCAGCCGGTGCGAGACCAGCATCCGACAGCATTATATCTCGGAGCAACCCTGCAATCGCAGCTTCAGTAAACCGCGTGCGGGGCCGACTTTGTTGCGGACCGCCCACGCACTCCCTCTCGCTTTCGCGGGCTGGAGACATTCTCGGAAACGCGCTAATTACGCGCCCGATCGTTTTTCAGGAGCAACGGGATCTCTCAACTCGGCGACCTGCACTCGGAGACTCGCGACCGAGGAGTGAGATGTAACTCGCGTAAGTACAAGTGCCGCACTTGTGGAGGCTTTGGAGCAGCAGCAGCACCCAAGCAATGGCACGGCTTTTGCGCAGCGACACTAGCCCTTTTTTTCGGAGACGGTGGAGATTGTAACGCTGCGTGTATATACGAGTGCGAGAACGATCACTATGCGATGTAGGTTGTACCGTTAGAACCGCTCGAGACAATGAATAACTTGAAATTTCCAGCGAGTGCTCGTTTTGATACGATGTTGGATTGATAGAGGCAACGAGTATCTTATTAGACTCGCGCGTGGAAAGAAGGGTGGAATCATAGATGATTCCCTAAGGACGCTAGGATTCAAATGATATAGGTACTTTGAGACGAACATCATGCTCCACAGAAGTGCTCACTTCGCGAGTCCGCTCAATTTCGGATAACGAATGTTCCTTACATAGACTGAGAATAGGGCCGTGGTTAAAGTGCTAATACCCTTCCTAGCAAAATTTCAACAATTCTTAGTTCTATCACTTCAAATCTATGACCCCATGATTCTTGCTAGTCTTTGCAAGCATGGCGTTCTTCTTTGTCTTTTTCGAAAGTGATGTCTAACTAAGACTGGTTGCCCTTCACTTATATTCACTCGTTGTCAGAAACTCATCCATGTATCTCTGATCTTCTGAATAGTTATAGCTGCGGAAAAAGATGAATACATGATCCGTATCAAATGGATTGTTGAGCAATTGAATTGTTACATTCGTCACCGCCTCCAATTCTGTTCTTCTCCTGCACCATGTTCTTGTTGCCTTTGGGTAAACGAAATCGATTGTCTTGGAAGTTTTTCGAATTCCCCGAGGAATATCACTGAGAACGAGTGAAATCCCAAACAACACGAAATCAACGATTTTCATTTTCAAGACGAGATCGAGCTGGCTGACATTCGTTCTCGGTCGAGTCGAAAGCGCGATAGCTTTTCGAAGCTCTCGATTGCGGCAGTACTAGCTCAAATTGAATGATTTTTTCGAAGATTAAAAAGCATTTTAAACTCCATATTAACTTGAGACCCGTTTAGACAATATATCGAGGAAAATTTTTCCCCGATATATTACCTATCGATCATATGATTGTAACATTTTTCCTCTGAACTATGATGCAAATTAAATTTGGAAAATAATAATCCAGATTGTTTGTACCAAAACAATGAGGTCGTTACCTTTTCAAGAAAATTTTCGATCTCGATTTGAAAGGATTCCTCTAAGAGGATCAGTTTTCAGTACTCCGATTCACTGAAATTTGGTGGCAAATAATACTAGATCAACCATGTCAATTCAGTTACCCATTTCGGGCAGTGAATGAACTCGTGGAGAATCAAAAACGAAAAATTTCGCGTCAAATTTTGCAATAGTTGGAGAGACGAGCTTGCCCTGTCCTGGTAAGTAAACCATCAAGACATCAAGCACCAACGTTACCTTCTTTCTCTATGAGACTTTTTATTTCATCAAACATTTCGATGAGGAATCCTCCATCTGCAATTCCGGAATCCTTTTTTAAAATTCCACCCAAAAATTCGTCACAATGTCCTCAAGTCGGAAACCACGAGCATCCGTCAGGTGCAAGCTGGCCGATCTCGCGGCGGGACGTCTGCACGTGAGCTTCCGCACAGCCATGCGCCCGTCTCGTCTGGGGTTTTGCTCGAGCGACGAGATTTCGCTGCACTTGGTCGGTGCCTTGTATACACCTACGTATTAGCCTCACGCACGTGCGCGCGTGCAAAACGCGGTGTCCGCTCGCGGGAGATATATATCAGACGCGTGGCATCGAGGTCGCGCGCATAAAACTATCTCCTCCGCCTTTCCTCGGGGGGCCTTTTTTTCTCGCATGCATGCATGCACGCGCTCGCGCCGGAGACTGACCATTCCCACGCCTGCCTCTCGAGATTTGATGCAGTCGCTCCCGGCGCGCCTCGACGCAGCCTAAATTCGCACGCCATGCCGTCGTATTATATGGTAGCAGAATCACTTACGATTCCTTCGCGCACTTGTTCAGTTTTGCCAAGGTCCTGCATGCGCCATTGGTCTCGTGAGTTGTGGTAAACCATTGCGATATGCCGAATTGAATTTTCAGAGACTTGTCTCGATAACGTTTTGAAGAGTTTCAAATTCGCGAGTATGTGCTGAAAACTTTTACTCATTGGTATATGGACATGTTTAAATTTAGAAGAGGACTTGGTACCATTGTTGATCATTACAAAATTCTCCTTAGACGTCCAAACAATGTCCAAAGTGCGTGTTTGAAATATTTTGTCACCTAAGAGAAACAATGAAACAATACAAAAAAAATGTCTGCGAATAGTTCAATATCTGATTGAAAAATTTAGGATGAATCTTGGGATGAATACTACCCTTATTTCTGCAAAAGATTCAATCAATTGTGACTCAAAACAAATTCACTCGCATCAGGTTTCGCCCGGTGCTTTTCTTGCGTACCACCTGGATCAGTAGTAACAGACGAGTGTGGCAAGACAATACTTGTCTTGGAATGGCCTCTAATTGACTCAACTTAAAATGAACTACCTCGGGTACGATATCAAAGTTCGACTATTATAATCATCAATGACACTCAAACTCCACGAAAATTGGTAATCCTTATCTACCAACAGAACAAGTGCATCTACTCCTCTCTATTTATTTTCCATACTCACACATGACCCTTGGAATGAGCCTCTACTTTCAAAATGCAATCTCACATCCTTATAACGCATACTCACTCAAAGCAAATGAAAGCTCCTTCGACAACGACTCATTCCTCAAATACCAGTAGCAGTCAAGTACCATTGTATGCATCGGATGTCAATCAAGTATTTCCCCGCTTCGAAAGAGCGACCGCAACTCTCCGATCTCACTGCGCTCCCGAGATACCGAGCGCCTCAATGCGAATAGCTTCGGAGTACGCGGGAACTCTGCTCAAGTTCAGAGCAAACCATCGGAATATCTGACGTGAAAGCGCTCGAACAAGCAGACTTCCATCGAATCAAGGAAATCGGGACACTCGTCTTGGTCGGCGGCGAGACAGCGAGACGCGCGACTCGCTTCTCCGTCTCGCTCAGGAAGAAGAGGCTGCATGCGCGTCCCAATGCAAATACCAAACGAGCAAAGCGAGTAGGTAAGCGGGTTAAGCAAGCACCGAGAGAGAGTAGCCCGTACACACAATGCCGCGACGAGGTATGAGGCCGAGAGATGCTGCGGCACACGCGAGGAGAGCCGCGCCCGGGGCGATGTAACCGTTCGCGAGACGCGATCGCATATCGGACGGCTCATTTGAAATTCGCGCCAAGTCGGCTGAGAGAGAGAGAGAGGCCGATGCTGCGCCGACAATGCGGTCTCGGCGTGTGAAAACGGAGGCTGCAACTTTTTGCCGTCTCGAGCACTTCTCAAGGAATTTCCTGGCGAGCGAGCGCTCGGTACTTTTTTGGACTCATCCACGCTTTTACCGCTTGTCCCGCCTTGTCAGATGGTGTAATTATTCGCTTATGAGTTGGTAGCTTTTCCCTTTTACGCTGATAACTATTGTCCTAACCTGCCTCCCGCAATGACTTGCCGGAAAGAGGATCTGAGTGTTTTGCGATGAGAAAAATGCGAGCG
>JAPYYZ010004353.1:0-12483 GCA_030522705.1 Eretmocerus eremicus
TTCTCCGGTCCATCGAAAATCTTCAGATAACAATTGCGCCGAGTAAAACCCAATATGAATCACTTCTGGCCTCGCTTCTGGCGGTCACCGATACAAGAGTTTTCCCCGAAGTCGAGATTATCTTCCGGCTCAGATGCGACGAAAAATCCATCCCACAAAACAATTGTAATTTAGCCGATCCATATTTACGAGCTGCTCGCAACGAGAATGATCTACAGTGTACTCATTACTGAGCTAACGATGATATCCTTCGACGAAGGCGTCTACAAATTCGAAAATTCTCCATGACGCTCGAAACCGAGAGTATCCAAGATACCAAACAGCTGATCGGTGCGACCTCCCACGCGCACGAGAGGTTTTTTCCCGCGCACAGACGCTGTAAAGTCCCAATAAGCGCCACTTGCTACGTCAGAGTATAGAGGCCGGACTCTGACTCATCGGATGCATTTATTCTGCCTCGGGAATTTCAGGTGGTGCCGGTTACGAAAACGCTTTATGGAGAAAAAGCGACTGCAGAGCAAGAGAGAGAAAGAGAGAGAGAGAGCGTAACGGTTTCTTTCATAAAGCGTCGCGACTGCGAGGCGGTAGAAGCCTTGACTTCGATTCTCGATTCTCGATGCGTGAAGAATGAGCTCGATAACGTGCGACGAGCGAGAGAGCGTTTTTGCGTCTGCCAGATTAATTTTTGTTGGATGCACGGAGGTACATATTGGCTTTTCAACTCGGAATTTGATTACTCAGAGTCGCGACGGATTCGTTCAACTTGTTCTTCTTTTTGCGAGAGGACGTATGAGGAAACAATCGTGTTTATCGAGTTCAATGGTCGCTGAAAGACAAGGCCCCTTGCAAGGTTTCGTGTACGCGTCGAAAATTTGAATATCGGAGAGGCACGATCGAGAGCTCGAAACTCAAAGAGGCTAATTGATGGAGGAAAGATTTCGATTCACAGAATTCGCGATATGATTCACCACATTTATCGGCCAACTGAGTCTGCAACTGAGTCTGCGATCGATAAGAGATGTCACAAATGATACGATCTTTATGCAATAAAATTAAATTTACCATTGTCACGAAACGGTTTTATTTTGAGGATAAAAGTTAAACAAAGTTGTCCGATGACAAAGCTCAAAGACGTAAATGTGAAAAAATGCGATGTTTGATTCACAATAAAGGCAGAAACAAAACCGAGCTCTAAACCGAGATAAGTCGAAGATACTGAATCAAAACTAATCGATTCGTCGATATTTTAGCGCGTTTCAGGACATATTCGAGAGGCCCACTTGAGAAAATCGAGTCCAAAGCACAAGGCTCAATCGTCACCTCGATCTCACATTAATCAAGACACTCGTGGTCATTCACTGTCGCAGTCTGGGAGATTTTCATTATCAGCTGTTCGATTATCTACCCTCGCTGTGTTTTGTCTGACACGCGCCAATCCCGCGGAAAGACTTTACGTCACATGCGTTTTTCACATGTACATGACGCAGTCCGTCTGTGCAAGCACTCGACGATTCCGAGAAGACAATTATATTGCGCGGTAATGGAGTAACGGGGCTCGACAATGAGCTCGACAATGAGTTGTCAGAAAATATTCAAGCAATTTGGATGATAACTCGATTCGTCATTTTGACGTCGTTCTTTAACGAAAAAGTTCAACGATACACGAGTAATTGAGAGTTCGAGGACAGATACTCATTACTCGTCAATTAAAATTGAAAAAATAGCCTAGGGATTTGACCATTGCCCATACATCTCGAGACTCATCCTAATGTTCTTTCGACTCTCCATAGTAGTGCTCAAAGATCGAAAAGGATCTGTCAAACTTTGGCATCGCGAAAGTCATTTGTATAATTTTTACCCTCGCGAATCTGAGAAATAAGAGGAACGTCATCTCATGTCTAATCGAGGCTTACACACATCTACCCGTCGATGATTTTATTGACAGTGAAAGTGAACATCATCGAACTGATTAAGCATGTTGTAAAAATTTTTAAATCATAACTGCACAGGGACATCGAGAATTGCCGGTTAGCTAACAGTCTCGACCTTAGGCAGGGTTACTCAACAATTTCAACTTTCCTTTCTGTGTTTCTCGAGTCGAGAATGTAGATCGCAAGCCGCAACCTATCATCAAAAATCTTTCACAAAATAATTACTATCGAGCCAAGCACAATGATCGTAATTCATCAGACAATTGAAATATGTTTCCACTCGATTCAAAGCGTGAACTGGTTGATGATACGAGGCAATCGCGAGTATAGATAATCCCGTCGAGAAGAAAAAAGTACAAACGCGATTGTGTCATGAATTCTAGGGAAATTTTACCAGCGAACGCTCTTGAATCATTTCTCACGCGAAATCGTCTCACTTAAGTATGCTATAAAACTTTCTCGTTCGTTCAATTTCACGAAAGCAACGCAAGTAGCGAGAGCACACCTGATTCGCCAGGTATAAAATTCGGCATGTCGCGACAGCTACATAATCTACATTCGAGCGCATCGAATCGAGAGAAAGTAAACTTTTCACCACGGGCTCGAGTCCCTCCCAAGTCGAGCACATGTTCGAAGCCTCGTTGAAAGAGGAGGCTCGCGGATCTAAAAATACCAAGAGGTCATTGCGGCGGCATTAGAAATCGACCAAATGCAATCGGCCCATCTGTCCGTCCAGAGTATAGGTTATGTCGCTACCTACATGGTGTATCACACACCGGCGAAGAAGCAAAATTTCCCGAAACGCTCGTGCAAGTGGGAAAAACGTACCCGTTGAAGTTGGTCATGGTATCGGTTGAGAAAGTCCACGCAGACTTGGCAACCGCACGTGAAAAGCTCCTCCTGCCTCAGCATCTCGCACAAATTTCACTCCACCGAGTAACTCTGTTTCACTGCTCAATCTACTTTACACCGAAGTCAGCTGCTCTCGAGGCACTATAGAATTTCGTCGGCTCACGGAAGGTGTATACGGAGACACTTGTTGGAAAATCTTGGAAAATCCACGGAGCGCGCGTTGCCGCCGCAAACGCAGCAGACACGAAACTGAAAGCCGGCGATGGCCGCTGTAGCAGCCGGCCTCCGAGAACGATCCAACGATCGAGTGGAGGAAGCCGGCCGTGACGTCGCGTAAAAGCCAGACGAGGACGGGACGATATATCTTGCGCGCGGGACAGTCTCCCGCCACTGTAATTCCTCCACGAATTCCTCTCGTACTATTGTGCGTCAGAACATGATTTTGGGAAGATACTTTGGTGTGCGTGGGTGCGAGGGGGTCGATTGATTAGAAATTGATTTTTGTGGCGTGGGGTGGAACGGATGGATAGACGCGGGAAATTAGGGAAGGTGTCTACGGGCGAAGCTACGAGAGAGACGGCTGGGTGATTCATTCACAAATACGAATTTGGATGGGGGGAGACGCTCGGGGAGACGCGTGGCGGCCTTGGAGGTCAGCTGTTAGCGTGCTGCGCGTATGGAATACTTGATTGGGGTACTTTGCGCGAATTTGAATCCAACAGGTGTCCCCGATTGTAGCATTTAGAGTATCTTGAGCTGAATCGAGGTATAGAGTAGTAAATCTGCGATCCATCTATCTCGACGCGAATTGCTTGCAAATTATGATTCAAACCTAAACAATTTCAGTGTATTTGACGCGTGGATTCGAAGGATTTGGACAAGACTGCTAATTTACAGGAATTCTTGCAATGAAAATTAGATGGACTTTGTCCCACCACGATACAATGAATCAAATAATTCAGTTACAGATGATACAGATGATACAGGGAATAATGAATAGTTCATTTTTTCGCCAGGAGAAAGTTTTGTACAAGACGAATCGGTATCGTGTGCATCTATTCTTTCATATAGTTTTGGAGAAAAGCTTGGCCACTTGATTTGTAAAAGATTAATTCGTACTTCAAGATCCAAAATCACTTTTCGAATCCATTATGTGGCTGATCCTTACACGGAGTTACAATGAATACATTTATTCAATGTTTGAGTGCAACGGCTTCGAATCTTGTTGATTCACGGTAGCCCTGATGAAAAATTCCCTTTGGATCGGAGCAACCAAAATGTGTGTGCATGAAGCTAATCCAAAGTTCGATTATAGTAACAATAAGTAGCTTCAATCGGGATACAGAAGATTCTTCTACGTTGAGAGAATGGTGGTCGAAGATTTTGATCATGGATAGCTCCTTGAGCCTTTGTAAAAACTGAATTCAATTGAACGTAAAATTAGAATCCACCGCCAGAGTAATCCGGGGAGTAAACATCAAGATCTTGAGAGGTTTTTAGGTGATACTCACTCGAAACTTTATACACGAAAATTTCGCTAAGTGCTTCACAAGAGAATAGGAAATCACGACCGAATTTCTTCATAATTGCCTCGATATAGATCCCGTATTACTAAACGGCATGGAAACCAACACTGTAAAAAAATGAGTTGACTTTCAACCAGAACATTCAACGCCCCGAATGAAAATGCTATTACGTGGTTGAAAATTCAGCCAAGCGGTTGAACCTCACATTCAACCATAGGTTGAGTGAAAAACTCAATCGTGGTAATGAATTTCAACCAGGGGTTGAATTTTAGGCATTGTTTGGAAAGAAACTTCAACCAGTGGTTCATTGAAAACTTCAACCACATGGTTGAATTCCTTGTCCAGCCACTGGTTGATGTGAAAACAAGTTTGGATCCGGGTATTTCACAGTGAATGACTTACAAGGGGAAGTAAACCTTCAAACTCTCGTCAGTTTCATACCATACAACAACACTATTCCAACGCTTTCAATAAAAATAATGCAAAAGTTTCAGATTACAAACATTTCTCTGCAGAAATAAAGATATGTATAAGAATTCTGACAAGTGTCTCAAATATCACACGCTGTCATAAAGCCATCCAAATGAAATTCGCAACTCAACATTAATACAGATGCTATCTACCCTCTGTCCGTCCTCTCGAGTCAATCAAATCACCCCTTTCGTTTCGCAACTCTCAAAAAATGACGCACGTAAACTACCAACATACTAACACATTTCTCACCGCGCAAACTTACGAATGCGCGGAATCAAGATTACGACTCGGCACAAAAATGCAAGTTTGCGTCGGTCGTCTAGACGAGAGCGAGTTGAGCCCGTACGACCTTCGATTAAATGCAGTCATTTATCGGTGTGAGAAGCTCGTTCACATGCATCGCAATACAAAGAATGGCTCGATTGTGTGAGCGAGCGTCAATTGGATTGGCTACTGGAGTCGTCACCACAGACTTATCTGAGACCGGATCAAAATCTTCGCGAGATAACGGCGTCAACTGCACGCGGGGGATCTACTTGGAAAAAACGAAGAGTCCGCGAAGATTCTTTACGTCATCGGCAACGAGTGTACGGCATTGATTGAATTGAGCGCGATGCGAGGGGACTTTACCTCCGCGGAGTTTGCTCAGCGTGCAACGAGGTATTGAAATGACGATATATTGCGGATCTAATTGAAGACACGCTATACATTTTGGAGGAATTCGTTTTTTTTGTAATTTTCGAGCAAATCTCTGGAATGAATGAATGAGTGATCGATTGTATGTGATGCGAGAGGTGACTCACAAGAGGAAGCGTTGAAATTGATAAGTCATATGATGTGTTCATTAGGTACGCATTCAGAACGCCATTAAATGTCATTCGTCAAAGTGTTGGACTTGGTCAGATTCCGTGGTGTTTTCAATAAAGAAAGTTTCATAGCACGAGAGACGATATTGAATTTGGAAAAAGAGCTTGAATCCGATCGTAAACTCGTAGCTTTCAGTGAGCAATAACTCTCTTGAGGCAGCTTGCTTTGACGAGCTGTCAGTGCAAACCGCATTTGCTGAAACTCCTATAATCCTCGAAGAGCTGTAATGACTTCCGAGAGGGTGTTGAATGCCTGCTGGATAACATGTTTATGACACTCGCTGCCGCTGTCGAATGCTAAATCAAGGGACAATAATGACCCACGGAATTGCTCTAAAGTTTCCGTAGAACTGATTCAAGAAAGGTATAAGTAGAAGTTCCAACGACAGTTCCAAGGTGTGTCCAGTGGACACTGTCCACACAATGAGCGGACTTCCAAGTTGCAGCAGTTCAACTGCTTCAAATGTCCGTATAGTTGAGAGACTCGTGTTTACGGCTCCTTGACACTCTCTCGTGGTTTATTACTTTACATGCAAATAAATCGAATGACAGTAATTTCTGACCTGCATACGCTTGACACTGGCCACTTTGAGAGAGTCGCACAATATTGTTCAGAGCAGATGCTATGCTAAGTCAAGGCAGCTGATACGATAAATATATTGTGCGTCAGCGTCAGAGATGTACAGAAGAGAGAATCAGAGTAAGATGCACTTGCATGCTAATTCCTTTGAGTGAGCCTGCTGGAGCCTTCGTAGAAGCTCAAGCCTGCATACGAACTAACTCTCAGTGCTCGATTTGATTTCCGATTCAATTGTGTGCTCAAACATTCTAGGAGATGTAAAATATTCATTTTCTGTCAGTGAACCTCCCCAGCTATAAGATGAATTCCATTCGAATTTTGATCATGATCAATTAAGGGTCACATGAAAGCTTGTACTAGAATCACATTTTGACAGCGAAACAGTGTTGAATCTCGCGATAATGGAGAGAATCGGTCAGAATAACTGCGATAAACGACGGTTTTGGAGTCGCTTGAACGAAATAACTCGATTAGTTACCTCCAAATGTGATTATAGCAATACATTTTTCGTCGATTAACCCAGAGATTCGCAATGAATGATTAGCTTACGTGGTTTAAAAATGAAGCATAAGCAGCACGGTGCTCCTGAAGAGCGTCGAGATTTTGCATAAATGACGTGAAAATGAAGCTTCATACAGCGATGCATGATGCATCTCAATATTCCTTCGAGCGACTCAGCATATTTTCAAGTTTATTTCAAGGGCTTTCAAAGTAGCCGATGCCCATTCCAATCACAAGGAGCTGGTATGTTCCATTATCAAGAGACAGACATACCTCATTCACTGAGAATGCAGATGAGTTACTCTTTTTAACCAATTGGGGCTTTCCAAGGTCCTAACTGGAACGCATTCCACAATTTTTTTACGTACCTGAGCTCACTTTCAAGCTTCAAAATGAGCTAAAAACGTGGATAAATATTCAGATACGCCGTAATTGGGATGTCGAGAAAACTCAATGTGTTGTAACGAGTAAGTTTGCACTTAAACTTGTACCAAAAACTAACATCTTGAAACCGTCAAAATAGAATGGCGTAACGCTTCCACATCAAAAATCAACGCGTTTCGGATCGTTTTGAAGCTCTTATAATAAGCTTCACCATGAGCCAAGATACGTTTGGAAATATTGGATTGGGGCAGAGTTAGAGACGCCAGGAGCCCGTGCAGACGAGTCACAACGGGTACAATTACACGTGAAATTGGAAAACTCGAAATCTCGCTGTATAATCCTCATTTGTTGAAGCGGATTTAATTTCCATAAAAATTGATTCTTTGAAAAAATGCGGCTGAAAAGATCGTTCTGTCACATTTTTAGGTCACTTTTGAAAAAACCTTGACGCGCATCAGGAGTAGTGTGCAAAAGCGTAATTGTTTCCGACATGCTTCATGGCAAATATCAGCTTCAGCTCATTCTTTTAAGTTTCCATTGAGTGGAATTTGGCCACTGATTAAATAGATTGAAAAAGAATTTCATTTAAACTGTCCTCAAATTTTTTGTGGCGAAAATTGGACTAGTGATTCTGCATGTCACAGATGAATGCCCAAATAGTTGAGCTTCTGTGATTCACAAGATCGCAGTTGCAGATCGCTTGAAGAATAAAAGCAAACGCAAACCAGGACGTTTTCAACACGTGTTCAGAACGAAGAAATGGCGTGTCAGACCTTTAACTACTGAACAAAGGTTTGAATTGAATCCTGGTATGTATTTTTGGTAAAAGTTTTGATGTTCAGGTACTAACTAAAAAATGATCATCGAGTAGAGCACGTATTAGTAGATGTGGACTGTTCATCAGAAAGAAAGAATTCATCATGTTCTTCTTTCGTTGAACCTGTGTAAAGCTATTTTCATTAGATCGTGGAAAATTGAGAACGGCTTCAACTTGTTGACCCGTCAAGTACAAAGTTCAGACGATGAGGTAATTGTCCATCACAAAAAGCGCGATGGGAGTGCCTCTTTGAAAAAAATCTTGAATCCACCCAAACGGAAGCTCGAGACTCGCTCTACATCGAAAGTCTGATTGTGACAATAATTTGCACAAACGATGAACAAGAGTCTATATCATGGAAGGGGGTTTTTAGCAAATCAAAGATTTGAGATGCACACGAATCACGGATAGCAATATCCACAGTCACGATAATACTAGGAAACCATCGATGCAACCATCATCTAACTTGATTCAACGATTTAGTTATTAATTTATTAACAATTTTAGCAAAAAATTGTCATGTATACCGGATTCAGATCATAAGTAAAGGCGTTGAGACCAATTCCGACTAGTCTACGTACGTTTATTTTATAATCAAAACAGACAAATACAACAGCTAGCTACAATGAACATAGAGTGACCTTCTCATGGGCAACTTGCAGCATGGCAGCTGAAAATTGTCCACTCAGCTGCTCTGGGTCCATAAATGCTCGTTACAGGGATAAGCAGCATACTCATTGAAATCCTGGAACCCAGGCCCGACCCTCGAGTTCGCGGTATCTCTGACTACCATTGACTTTCAGTTTATTGTAGCCGGCCGGCACGTACTGCATCTCCCACCGCGGCCCAAACCGCGAGCCCTGATTCGTACTTTTCGACTCCGCGGAGCATCCCTCCCCAATCCCCCAAAACTGCCACCACATCTGCGCATCTCCAAGCGTTCCGCCTACCTCTCCAGACCGAGTTGAGCTCTCGAACCGATCGTTTCTTCAGAGCAACTCTTTCCGCGCTAGTCGACTTGAACTTGAAGTATCAGTCATGACAGGTTACGCGCGTCTGTCAAGTCTCGGGATCGAGAAAGGTTCCTTGGACCTTTTGTGGGAGCGCGACTACCAGGAGCAGTACGAGCACGCCCAGGTCGCCAAGATGGAACAGCAGCTTCGCGATCGCTACCACGATCAGAACGAGCGTCTGATCCAGAAGCTGCAGAAGTCCAGGTGTGAGATCGAGAAGCTTCGAGACCAGACCTGGAGCCTGAACCGCGACAAGGAGCGCCAGCAGCAGGAGATCGAGCAGCTGCGCGACGTCGCCAGGCAGCACCAGGAGGCCATACGAGCTGGCCAGGAAAGCGAGGCTTCTCTCAGGTACGCCGTCTACATGCTGCCGAGGTTCAGCGGTGTCCAGGGCCCCGACTACGCCAAGTTCTGGCTGGACAGTGTGGCCAAGGCTGCGCAGATGCTCGCGTGGAATGATGCTCAGGTTATGTTTGCCGCGCGCGCCGCGCTAGAGGGCAGCGCTAGGCAGTGGCTGGTCAGCAGGCCGGACGAGCTGTCAACCTGGGCCAGCTTTAGCGCAGCCTTCGACAAGAGGTACCGACACGACGTGCCCAGGATGGTCGAGTTCGTTCTGGAGCAGATCAGAGCGGAAGACAAGGACGCTAAGAGGTTCGACAGGGAGCTCGACGCTCTAGTGAAGGAGCTCAGTGTTGACGAAGCAGCTGTGATACACTTTGTGAACGAGAGGTTGACCAAGGAGGAGGCTTCGAAGATCGAGAACGAGAGGAGGCGCTCGGTCAACCTGTACGCGTCGGTGGAGACGCTGGGGGAGTTCAGGGGGCTGCTGAGGGTGCTGTTCAAGCAGGAGGTTCAGGAGGACTGCCAGCTGTGGAACCTGATGTGTGGCCTCTTGGCCGTACTGTGCGCCAGCTTTTGCTACGGGAAGATGCTGTTCGAGTGGCCCCGGATGATCGAGTGCTCGAAGAAGAGCGAGTGCCCGGCCGCGACGGAGGTTGTCGCGAGCTCGACACCGACCAAGTGCTCGAAGAAGAGGTGTTACAACTGTGGTGAAGTGGGACACGAGTTTTCAGAGTGCACAGAGTATGAGAAAGGACACTTGCTGAATGTGTTTATTACGTTTGTTGTGTTAAGTATAGTTGTGTACTGGCTTTCGAGTCGTTTTACGTGATTTACTTGGTGATAATTGTGAGTAAATGTCAACTTTATTGAGACGAATTTATTGGATGTAAGTTTTAAATAAATCGTAACAAGTTTCTGAAAAGATATCATTCTCGTACGATCAATTCGAAACCTTCAGAAGTTCTTTTTCAGGGCGATTCTTGAATATTCAGTCATCTGTTTGCAACAGCTTTTACATTTTCAGTTCTTCACTACTAAGACATCATCGATGAATTCCTTACATTCTTCCATTCAAATCAACCGTAGCATAAGTTGAATTCAATGGTGGAGAATTTTTTCGAAAGTTATCTTTGAGGCTTATTTGACTCGGCACATTCAGTCCAGCTTGATTAATTCTACCGACTCTTTCCTGATTTTCAATTCCATTAACATCAGATTGATTTGTGACTTATGAGATGAGGAAATCCTCGAAGAAGGAGCTGACTTGACCAGAATCGAAAGCAGTGCTGGAGATGTACCAGCTCGGCGTATGCAGTTTCAAGAACCCTGTCGATTTTGACGCCTCTTGCGGATTGTATGATCAATATACTGATTTTCGTGGATTTTCCCGGTACAATGAAACTGCTATAATAGCATTGTCGTGTCTCAATTGAGAGAGAAAGTAACATGAACATTTCGAACTATCAACACTTTTGTCCAAAGTCTCAAATCAGATCGATCCAATTTTATCGAAAAAAGATCGCGCTGTTGTCTGTTTTCCAGAGAAATGCTTTGGTTTGTTAAATAATCAGGGTTGAGGTTCACGGTACACATGATTGGTAAATTTTCCTCTCATTAAATCATCTGCTCTTTTCGTTACTATCGAGGGTGAATCGATCCTAGCTCCAATTTTATCAATTCTGAAAGTTACGATATTCAACGTCTTTCACTTGAAATTCCCTCGCAAACTGATCAAGAACAATTCCGTTATCACATCACCGATCCAACTTATAATATGCTTTTTCGTCGTCCCGTTCCCGTTGTCAACGAGGAGTCAGCTGTCGCAGACTTGTTGTGGTGAGAGAACAGCGTGAGTACCTATTTCTACAAGAACATTGTCAACTCTTTCAGGACGATCATTAGATCAACTCTCTGCTGATTTAGTCGTATATTTTTCAAATGATAAAATCGAAGACTCTGGAAGTTTTCTCGTAAATTTGATCAAAACGATACGCATCGGGTTGGTGAGCTCACGCTGGGTTGAGCTGTCGTCAAATGTTTCACCACTATTTCTACGCATCAATTCAGTCATGTATCTTTTTGAGGTCCACGCGCAAAGGTAAGCGTGTGCTCTGATTAGTGCTATCGCGGGAAGTGCGGAGTCATTTCTTGATCATGTGATTATCTAACTTCCCACTTGGAAAGATAGGAAACTGAATTTCATTCGAATGATGATTCAGAAAGTCAAGATTCGATTCGTCAAAACGAATTCTGGAGTGTCTAATGATATTTCACTGAACGGCGCTGTTCGGATCTCACTTTTCTCATTTTTTCCACATAGGTAGATAATATTTCTCATGATGAAAAGACAATATTTTGTGCACTCCATCCAGAACATTAATAATAGGAGTAAGCTCTAGATGAAGTTTTGGAAAAGTAAAGACATTTAGTTTCAGTCATTTAGTAAACCGAGCTTCATCTGATTGAATTCTGTGAGTATTTCTATTACATGATAATAAACTGAGAGGTACTCAGATAATGTAGAATTTTCCTTGTTTTTGGATAGCAAACATAGCATCCATGATATGGCATATGTAATTTTTATTTTATTGTTGAGGTGCAAATAAAAAATTATTCAATTCGATCATTGTTCTCAAAGACCATAATAATTGCACTTTCGACATTGGTCAGGTATTAAATGTTAGCGCTGGCCTTTGGATGTAAGATCTTTGGCTTTGAAGTTGTGCTGTGGATGTGTTATGGTAGTATAGTAGAGAATATATTAATGAAGTTAAGCAAAACAAGCGGGATAGAACATCCTCAAACTTACATGACTTATTGTAACCCATGGATTTGGGTCATCAATGGAATAAGGAGTTGTCAAACATTGTTCTATGCAATTCATTCTTGATTCACAATGAGTGAATTGCTATGCTATCGGTGAATAGATTATAGTTTAAACCGTTCATATCTCTCATTTGTAGTTGGAGAATACATATAGGTCAAGAGAATACTCGTTGGATAATGCAGTAGCATTTGCTCAGTAAAAGGGTGTTCGTACCAATGGATCTTCTGTGAAGTCAAATAGCTTTGGGATGTTTTATTCTTGGATTGATGAGTTCTCTCCATTTATTCTCAAATGAGATGTACAAAATCAACATTAATTTATATGTCAAAGGGATAAAATTGTACACAATATGTTGAATATTAGTTTCGAC
>JAPYYZ010004354.1:0-10879 GCA_030522705.1 Eretmocerus eremicus
AGCGACGTGCGGAAAAGTATTCCCGCACTCTTTTCTGCACCGAAAACAGTGTGGTTACGATACATATCCGTTCGATTTTCCGCACAGAGTTGCAAAAAATGTTTTATAGATCATCACGTTTGCTGCTCGCAGGCCATGTTGAATGATTAGTCCTACGTCGAACCCATTTTTGGGTGAATTTGCCATCAATTTCCTTTTAGAATCGTATGGCCACTCTCTTACTTGAAACTGTCTTCATAAATGGTTAGTATTTTTGTCTTATAATTAGACTTGTTGTTTGTGTTGACAAGATAGTGCGCCTACAATAATTTGATCTAGTTTTCAAGAGGTTCAATTTTATATCTTGTCAAATATAGCGTTATCATTGACTATTTTTAAATTGTCTTAATTGGGTTCATATTTGTGAAAACTTGAGGGCCAAAATTTTTTTATAATAAGTCGAGGTAACCCCTCGCGTGGAAATTTGAAAAATTAGCCATATATTGGCTGTATAATTGACAATACGTTATCAATATGTTGCTACGTGTATATACTGCCAATGTTCTAAGTTTCTGTGCGGGTCTCATATGTCACGAGGGAGTCTCAATTCCTGATGTGGGATGCAAAATCCGCCGGTGATTAAAGGCCTACTTCCTCGGAGAATTGTTTCGTTTTATTTTAAATCAAGTTATGATGAATGTAGGCGAGGTAGAGCTCCTTCTTTCCCTTAATAATCCTCTCACATAACATTAGTGCACATACTTCCACCCACAAATAGAATTTCACAATAAAAAGGTAAAGGACATTTCACGCAGGGGATAAAATGGTCTGGTTCATAGTCGTTCACTTCCTTCCCACCTTTTTTTTATTGTTTCACGAAAACGGAAGTCAACGACAACGCTGGGGAATTTTCTTTGATAGACGAAGTCTCTTCCGCCAACGAGGCTCTTCTCTGGCCGCTTCATACATGGACAGCCAGTTTCCTTCTTATTGCCCGGGTGGAAGAACGAATTTCCTGATTGGCTCAAACTTCCACAACTTGGCAGCCTTTTCCACACCGTGAAATGAGCATTCTCTTCCTTCCTGAGACTTATTGTACACGAAGTCTGAAAGTACCCTGCTTATGTGAATGTACGGAACAATATACTTTTATTGGAATTCAGATTCTCGTGGTGAGAAAATCCGTCCAAATCATAAAATTAATTGTGTCTACAGAGTATCGACTGTATCAATTTCAATCACACAAGTTGGCAGCATTTTTGATCCCCTAGATCTAATCGTCGAATTTCTCACACAATATCTAGTATAATCATGAATCTGGAAGATTTTTAATCTAAAATCGGTTCTAAAGCAGATTTGAAAATTTTTTGAACAATATTCATACTGGATGATCCATGATCTCTTATACGATCCGACATCTCAGTACATGGCCTTAATGGGTACACTGTCCTCAATGGGTCCAAATGCTTCACATTATTTAATCAAATTTCTAACGACTGCGTTGAAATTCCGAAGATCTCCGATGGATACGGCGTCCCGAGCGTGACTCGGAGGTTCGTTTTTCAGTTGCAGGAATTTGTTCTTCGTGGATTGAACACCGAGATCCTCTGGGCTCCACTTATTTATCATGCATGTATTTGGTGTCTAAAATAACCGAGTATCAAGGATTGAATCCTATGAACTCACAGAATATGGATTACATATTATTCTTCTTCTAGTACGCTACTTCGACCAACCGATTACCGTAGGTTTGATAGCCGAAACGCGTATGTGAGGGTCCGAGCCACGGGCTCCTATTATGACATAGCCCTCAACCTCACTCTGAGCGTAAATATTCTTTATGAAAGGCCCCACAGCGTCTTACAGAAACTCAAAGAAACGACATCGTTCCCCACTTGTTTTGTAAAAAAGGCTCGATATTCATATTTTTTGTAACATTATAACTGACGAAATTCTCTTCTTCTGTTTCAGGTAAGCTGGAATGAATCGAAAGGATATGCAGTAATTGGAACACAATTGAATTATCTACCACCCATCCCTGAAGAGGTAAACTCTCGCCTCATCAGAGTTGACTTCCCTCAATTTGAAAAAAAAATCTGCTGGTGCATGAAGGATTAGACCTCTAGTCAGTATCCTCTTTCCATATAATCCATCATAAACATGGTCTTATCCACCGTAATGAAGGTTCGTCATTTTGGATCGTGAATAGGTATCTCTGTATATCGTATAGGAGACGGCCGTAACACTTAAGATTCGTAAACTCATTCCTCAAAACATCTGTGTCAGTGGTCAAAATCAGAAGGTTGCAAAATTCTACGTCTCAAATCTATTCAATACTCATCTTTGAGATTCTTCTGAGAGGCAAGCATTTTCAACACGTTCATTAGGCCCCTGTCTACGCTTGTCCACATGTTTTCCAATATTTTATGATGAATCATTGTTATGTATACATCATGAAAATCTGGAAAATCCCAGAAAAGTTTCTAGACATTAGAGAAACAAGTTGCCGCAGAACTGTCTCCCATCAAACGATATTTCGTTTTTGATAAAAAATAAATAAAAACTGAAAATAGCCGGAGTCTCAACGTTTTCCATTTTGTATCGTCTTTTTAAGAGTTTTTGACGTTTTACCTCAGAATAGTTTTAAGAGGCCCGGAAATAGGATCCACAGTGAGCGTATTAAGAATTGATCATGATCACGATCGTAGGGGAGCGTTTGTTACAGTGATGTATGGCGTACAATTGGGATCCATTGCAATGAAACTTTGAATCTGATGTAGCTGTGTGCTAACTACTTCCGTCGGTGTATATTTTGTCACTTGATGGAATACATGAATTCTAAACATTTGTCTGTATGTCTTGTGACTTATTAGATTATCCTGGGATCTTATCTGCACGCATATTAGAAAGAAACCGTCCTGTGCAGTTGTCAAGGGAATACCGAGGGAACAGCTCAACTACCACGAAAATTAAAACTCCGAACAGCTACAGCTGTAGTTACGATAGTATTTCAGAGATTAACATACGCACATGGTTTCCAGCATCACGTTATACACTGTTAGTTGGTGGCTAACTTTCATTAGTTCCCTGTGCACTCATATCTTATTTTTCTTTTCATACAACAAATGCTTCGCTAGTTTTGGTGAAGTTTAATGATCCCATAGATGTCTACGAAGCGCTCGGATCTTCCAGTTATAAATTTAGCCGAGCATTATTACTAACAAGAAGAGGAATCCACCTCTAGGAGCCCAATTTTGCTGGAAAATTTTTTTACAGACTCGCAGCACCTAGAATATGAAGAATCCAAAGTAACTTTGTCTAATGGGTTTCCAATCCAGATATGGACAAAAGCGTTGGCTCTGCCCATATAGGCCCTTGTTAAAAGCGTGTATATATAGATGTACTTGCACTGCTACGATACCTGCCTGTATCTCTGGATAGGAGGCCCATTAGACAGAGTTATTCTGGATTCTTCAATTCATATTCTCGGTGGTACGAAACTGTAAAAAAATTTCCAGCAAAATTAGACTCCCGGAGGTGCCGTCCTCTCCTTGTAAGTATGCAGTAGTATGATTTCCATCAAAACTTCTTGTTGAATAATTTTTGTTAAAATCTAACCAAGTATGATTCAGAAAGGAAGTATATCTGAACCTCTTGGGTGTGAGAGAAGAGGTAAAGCGAGTCGATTCATGCAACGCCTCTTCAGCGTTTTCGTCTGAGCGCTTTTGTGGGCACTTTTGCCCGCTACAAGGATTAAGTGAAGTGCGGCTAATCCGCTTTCTTCCAGCCTCTGTTTTGCGCGCTTTAGCGCGTGATCGCCCATTAGATGGAGGCAGGAGGAGCGAAGTGAGAATCGTCGCAAGGGGTGCAAGTCAACCCTTTGCTCGGCCCTCTCCAATCCTTTGATGGCTCTTGATGCGTAGCACAACCTATTGTCAAACCCATTTCTCTCTTCTTTACGTTCTCTCCCCACGCCGGCGAGTATGAGCATCAAGAGGAAGCTCTATTACGCACTCGTTTGTTTCAGGTAGAAGAGAGAGCGAGAGGAGGGGGGTGGTGGAAAGATATAGAGAGAGGGAGTGATAGGGTGGGAGCTGAAGAGGAGAGAGAAAAGTGGAGCAACTGGATGGTCAGAACAAGCCTTAAACAATTCAGGTGCAAAATCTGCTGAAATATTCTGGATGTCTATAGCATACCCTGATAGAACGAATTTAACAAACTAATAATTCAAGTTATCAATTCTAATTGAAATCAAGAATTTGAAAGCTTAGGAGCCATTTCATAGAGATTCACAGAGCGAATTGTTAATAAAATCCGTGGTTCAATGGTTTCGAGTGAATGAAGTTCTTATGAAGTATTCATGGTTACATGAAAGAATCTCCATTGATCATATGGATATGTCAATCATATTTTGCAAACGATCATCGTACTCCTTGTACTTCTTTCTTCTCTGTACACTTACATCCATTTCATCTTCCATTTGTTCGATTTCAAACTTTCGTCTAATTCATCGCGCTCACACGACAACATGCTACGACACACTCACGGCAGTACCATGGAAACTTTCAGATTCCATGTAACGGCCTCGCATTTCGACAGGAAAACTCGAAACCACTGCACATTGACATTTTTTCTCCCTTATTTATTGAAATACATTCAAAATTATTCAATCTTGAAAGAATGATGGGCACACGCAAATTTGTGTCAATCAGAGGTGTAGGAATTGCCTAAAATTTTCATCGAGCATGTGCCACGCCGAAGAATTCATCTTTCTCCGAGATCCAAAGCGAGAGGTTCGCGGGACCTATTCATATGAGTTGCTTCTTTTGACCCAGGTATATTCTTCTGAGGTCACTTTCGTGCCAGACTCTGATGAGCATTGCTGATGAGCATTCATCATGAAAAAGTTGCAACTCAAGCGCGAAGATCGCGTTGGGGTTGAATAGCACACGACTGCTACCAGACTTACGTCCGGTTCCCATTCCGGGGATGCCGAGGGCGGATTCTACGATTCTCGTGTTGCAGACACATTTCCCCTGTCAGTTCCTCTAACAGAAAGCTTCGTGTATGCCTTTTCCACATCTACTTCTCGTCGTTTTTGTTGTGCGTTGCTTCTACCTCCTATTAGAGTGAAATATTGGAGCGAGCTGCACGATTACTGAATACTGAGATGCAAATTCGATCTTTCTAGTGAACGTCATCGCTTTAGTCGAGCTCAATGTCGAAAGAAATCGTATACATCTACATATTTCTTTCTTCGACATCACAGTTTGGGTGAAATTGGATTAGATAATGTCTCGTAAACCTTAAGAATTGAAATAATCTATGTCAAAGATACTCTTGCTTCAAGACGAGTTGAAAGAGGATTTTACTATTCTATCTTGATTGATAGTGTATTGGTAAGATGGAGCTGAGTTTTCCGATAAATGTGAATTTAACGAAAAGCTGTAATGAAACTTTGAACCTTCATGCCTGCTCGGGTGAATTAGAGAGCTTGCGAGATTGATATTTCGAAGAATGAGACCAATTTCGTTCTTCAAAATATCAATTTTGGATCAATGTTCGTAATTCTCTCAATCTCAGAAAAAAAGCGATCTTTCTTACGGCTGCAATATCAGTGACCTTTTTGATGATTTCATCCGTACGAATGAAAAAATCTATTAATATCTTTTCCGAGCAAAACGAGCATAGCCTTTACAAGACATTAACAACTATCAAGGATTGTTAAAAAAAAGATGGTTTCTCAAATTGCACATATATCAAGACCAATTTTCATAATTACTTCATTTCTTGTAATGACTCTGTTAGTTTGGCAAATTAATTAAAACATTCCATGGGGCGATAAGTATCTAAAGACCATTGAATCTTACCAATGCAAGTGATTCCCCAGAAAACACGTTTGATTGATCTTGTTAGTCAGAGAACAAGGCTGAGAAACGTGCAAGACTTCTCCAGGCGGTTTATCACGTGATCGAAATGCGTAAGAATGAATTCTGAGGTCAATTCTACTCACTTTTTGAGAAACTACTTATTCGTAATCTACTCTGACTGTAAACAACTCATTCATAAGAGAAGTGAGATCTTTTGACCAAAAAATTATTAAAAGTAAAGGTACCGTGTGACAAATCTCCCGGAACATGATCTAGAGAAAATCTTTAGTGTGCTCTGACCTTTTTCCCACAAAATATTCGATGTATTTCCGATAAAGATCTCGTAGGAAATCTCTGCATGAAAGTTGAATTCTCGATTCGCCTCATTAAGCTTTCTGTTAAGTCCCATCTGCCCTCATGCAGCTCAAGCATCGAATCAAGCGTTCCAATGAGAATTACGTGGTTTCGAGTTTTTCATTTACTATTCAGATAGATGCGTGTAAAGCTAAGAACTTATGGGCTTTGCTCGCACCTGTGTAGAATGGACCATTTTGCAATCCGGACGACAGCTTGTCTTTCTCGTTTTTCAATGCTAGCTATAAGAGCTCACATATAGCACGTGCAAAATTGTTACGTCACGTGTGCATGCCGTCGATCCTTCAAAATGACATCTCGACAGTTGCTAAAGCTCGATCCTGACAGAATACAATTTCAATATTGCGAACGTTGAATCTTTGACACATGTTTCTTTACATACCAACTTGCGCCTATTTTTCACACCAAAGTTTTCGCTCGCTTTTCCATCAATTCGATAGAAGCTTTTCTGCTGCGGAATAACTTGAAAGTAGCATTCTCTTTGTAGAGAGATCCATTTTTCCGATTCTTATTACATCCTCTACTGTGAATATGTAGATGTACGAATTCTATAAATATGTTGGAAAGGTAGCAGATGAAAGAATTATATCTTTGATGATGGAAAAAATGAATGAATAACCTCTTCCAATTAAAATTTATTCATTTTGGCGATGAACTATCTTTTCTTACCCCAGATGTTTCATTAGAATCAAAAATGGAAATGGAATGAATCTTTCGACTCTGTTCAATTTGTTGGATATGGAATCTCTTCAAGCATCTATAACTGAGATATTGTAATGTCTGATATTGTCCAAATATATATTAACTATTAAATAGATTTTATTGCTCTAGAATCCATCCGTCTTTTCAGATTTTTTTTAATTCGGAACTGTTCCAGACATGAAGTTAGAAATTTGGGAAATTCTTTTATGAAACTCCTGTTTATTTTGCACTAATTAAGTTGACATTGTCAAACTCATCCAAGTGACACGCGTCGGGATCAAGTCCATTGAAAACTAAGCTGCACAGTCTTCTAGGATTTTCTGCTCTCTCTCTGTTTCTCGTGCACTTTTTATTCCGTTTCAGAGTATGCGGTGTCATAATTGGATGCTCATAATTAATTTGTTCATGGTTAATTAGCGAGCGCAATCTTATAAACTTGTCAGGCAGCCTCGTGGCTCGGGGCTTCAACTCGAATTTTTCAGACATAATCTGCGAGTAAGCTTTCTTGAAACTATGAAATCCGCACCTCGCACCGCAGCGTCATATTGCCTGCGGAAAATCCAGCGACGATATTCAACAAGGCGCAACGGCTCACGTTATTGCTGCGCCCGCACAGATGAGGCGCGTAATTTTCGAGCGAGCAGCGGCACGTGCTATACGAAGCCTCGCTCCGCCAGACATTGTGCCGATGCAAAATCACCGCGCGCGCCCGCTTTTCTCCGCATAACCCAGTGTTTAATTAGAGATTCATCGTCGGAGCGAGAGCACATAGCCGGCCCCGCTCCCCTTGCGCGAGCACAATCAAGGCTGGCGGAAGAATGTGTCCGGATCTTTGCAGGTACGCATTGAAAATCGATGAGCGAGACTGTTACAGCCTGCGAGCCGACAGTGCAGTTATCGGTGCTTTGACAAGAGAGTGATCACTTTTCCACCGTGTATCAACGCGAGGGAGCGGAAAATTTCATAAGTAGGGCGTTCAACTCGAAGTTCTCTGGAGGCATGGTATCGTCGAGCTCGAACAGATCAGACGTGATATGTTCGCTAGACTTTCTTATCACCGTTTCCTTGATTTTGAGCCACGAGAGCTGCACGAAACGAGTCTACATAAATGCTACGAGTCTTTAAAAAAGCAGTTTATTTCTTCCATTTTTGCTCGTCAACAACTGCTTCCAAACGAGTTTGGCTCGGTCGAGAGTTCTCCAAAATTGGATTTTCAAAATATATCCTCGTATGGAGACATCTGTATACCCTCGCGTAGTCATATACTTCGAAATGAGAGTCATGATTCCTAACATTTATCATTTTAAGCATCAAATTATTACCATTGGTTTCAGCTCGGTTCGGCAACATATGACACACTCGAATACACCGTAAAAAGAAATTTTTAAAATCAGATCATACTCGTGCTGAAGTACAGATATGGCATAATTAAGCAACATGCAAAAATAAGCATAATTAAGCATGCACCCATGTATGTTGAACTAATATTTTCAAGGAATTCCGATATGTACTGGTTGTCAACATGTAACAGAGTTGACACTATCTTGTCTTCATGTTCCTCGTCTCGATCAAGCTTCGAGATGATCTCCCCAAGATCCATCCTAATTTATACCATAATACGAGGGCATTGATCGTGAATCGGCCATTCACCAAACCATAAGATGCATCCATAGTATCATCTCTTACCATCAAATTTGAGACTCTTTCTCTTTATTCGTTCAGCCTGTGCGTGCAAATTTATTCCAGACGCCTCTGCACCCTCCCTTACCTTTTATTTTCTCCTATACTTGCTTCTATATTTGCCTCAGCTATTCTTGTGTGCCGGCGCGCGGCGCAGCGTCTTCACGAGTACAAGCGTCTGTCTGCTGCTTATCACTGAATCGCGAAAGTCTTAACTCTCACAACCATATGGCCGCAAAGTAATGGGAGTTTAGGACACAGAGTGGCGCGTGATCCGGATATTTTTACTCTTCACAGAGTCCGTGTGCTTCTGTAACTTCCTCTTACTCTCAAAGCTCGAGATTTTTCCCATTGGATATTTCCGATTGCGCCTCAAGTTGTTTGAATATTATTAGCGCGAAAAAACGTCAGACGAGTAAGGTTTTCATCTGTGATAGACTATTTATAATGGATATCGTCTCACACTCTGTGTACTTATAGAGCAGAACGCGTGAACGTGTATCTATTTTGTTGTATCAGTTTTCCAATACTCCAAAAAAATTCATGGAATGCTACAATAGCAAGATACACATGACATGCTTCTCAGCAATCAAATGAGTGGGAAAGTATTTGTCAGATGAGTCTAATCATATGGAATTAGCGAAAAGGAGGCTGTAGCGGTTTGGATGAAAAAATGATGAGCTGAGCTGAAAAAATTACAGAGCGTAGTCTGAGTCAAAAGAATTCGATTGCCGTTTGAAAATCATAGGTAAACATGCTATTTTCGAGAGAAAAAAAATCTTGAAATAGTCGAATTTTAACGCAGACCCTTACGGGGCTCCTGCAATAAGGCCTCATCATTAGACAGACTCATCTCTCCGTGATGAGTCTAACTACTGTCGGGAGAAGAATGCGACCGCGTTTTACTATAATTTTTACCAAAACTCTCATCTCAATTTTCCGTCAAAATCCTTCGATGTATATCCGATTATTTGTTACGGGAAATGTTGCCAGTCTGGTCAATGTATCCAATGCCCGGTCATTGTCAGGCATTGCCTAGAATCATGGCTCAGGTATCGTCGACGTTTCCCGGCCATTGACGACGTTTCCCGACTATCTACTAACATCTCCCGCAACATATACTCGCAGCTCGAAGGTACGCAGATTGCATTGTAGAAATTCAATGCAAACTGTGTCTCAGCCAGCATATATACCAGCAACTATCACCGTTTTGCCCTGTCGCAGTGAACGTGGTCACTCATATCGATGTATCGATATTCATGCCAAAGAGTAGTGATCTTTGAAACTTATACTATTATGACATTTTTGGGCAAAAGTCGAATCAGAATCGAATATTTCACTGGCAACCTTTTAACAGAACAAGATTAATGTAGGATTCGAGTCCGCGTGTTTTCAAATATTGGTAAAGGCAAAGAAAAAGAATCCGAAGAAAAAGATCTTGATTGCAAAGCTAACAAGCACTCGAATGTTGGTAAATATTTAAGAGGAAGTGAGAAGCGCAGAGTGACTACTCTTTTGAAGTCGTTTTTCTCTTCCTGTTCAAAACCAATAAAAATTGTAAGCCGTGGCTTGCAAGGCAGGTTTTGGAGCTGGGCCAAGAGACCGCATTTTATTTCCTTGCACAGTCGTCGGATAGAATGTGGCCAGGTCTGTATGCCCAATTAACTCCAGGGATCATTGTATATACGGAAATCGAGTTCGACGAATTAGCTAGTCATTAAAATAAATCCTATGCAGCCTGCGTAGGGAAAATTGTCTTATTTGTTTGATCCATGCTTTAATGAGTAAGTTAATAAAGGCATTGTGCTGCTAAATTATCTCGAAACATTCTATGAAGCAATATACAGATAGATCTTAATTTCTTGATAAAAAAATTTACGCCTGCAAATGAGATGGCTTTTACAGCGATGTTGATCTGCACCGTCTGTTTCTATTTACAATTTGGGCCCCGGGCAAGGCCCGGAAATCTGGGTATACACTGATATGCGTACGTGAATTGAATGTACATATATAATCCTTTCAATCTCAAGGAAAGTTACTCAATGTCTCAGCCTTGAAATTTTTAAAAACTCTTCAGTTTGCTGGAGGCAAACTTTTTCGAAAAAGTATGTCTATAAACCTCAAAACGAACAGTTGAAGAAGGATGGATCGAATGGGGTGATTCGCGTCAACTTCTTAACCCTTAATTACCCACGTGGTACTTTTGGCACATCTAAAACTTATTCACGCTCATTTTCTATCCAATCAAATTTCACGGAAGCAGCAAAATTACA
>JAPYYZ010004355.1:0-15957 GCA_030522705.1 Eretmocerus eremicus
TGATTTTTACAACCAACACGAAAACTATTGGAAGTAAAATTTCTGTCTGTTGTTGGGAATCATTTGCATTTGAGCTAATACTTAGGTTACTTGAAATTAATTGTCTTAGTCCCATATCCCAAAATATCTCGACTTTGATTTGAATGAATGGTCTTTCTTCGTGGATTGGTCGAGCAATTGTTGCGGAGCTTGTCATTGAGAGACAAGCATTTGCCGCAATATGCGGTAGCACCAGCATACCCTGTCAAAAATTAACAAAACCGTTTGAGGCTAAATTAAAAAAACCGTTTGGGCTCGTGATGTTGAATCCTCAGCAGAAATTTTTGAGCGTTGCATGAAAGGCTTATTGTGAAAAGACTAGAAAGAGGTATTACTATTTCGCCCCGATCCCTACGCTGGGCTCGTCGGTATGACTACGGAGGAATCTGTCATAGACAGTATTGCAGATATTTGACGTCGGACTGTGGGGCCGCCGAGCGGCCCTTGTCTTTCCTCGAGGTGTGCGCCTTGCGTGTAGGCGTGTGTCCCTCTGGCGGACAATTGCTTAAGCCACTGGCCGGTTTGGCGCCTCAGTGTAGGTGTACATGCGAGCGCACCGGCGCTTAACGGGTTGCCTTAGTGCAGGGGTGCGAAGCATTCGTCGCAATATGCAGTAGCACCAGCATACCCTGTCAAAAATTACACAGGACTAAATGTGGTGTCCGTTCGAGGCTCGTGATGTTGAATCCTTAGCAGAAATTTTTGAGCGTTGCAAAAAGGTTATTAGTGAAAAGACTAGAGGGAGATATGACTGTTCCGCCCCGATCCCTCCGCTGGGCTCGTCGGTATGACTACGGAGGGATCTGTCATAGACAGTATTGCAGATATTCTACGTCGGAAAAGTGGGTCACTATTGAAAGGAGAAGTGATATATTTCGGATGGACGACCGAGAAATCGGCTGCCATCTGGGTTGTAGACCGCGAAACAATGGAAAAGGGGTTTTCTGTGTTATTACTATCCAAGTCACGATTAATGTTCAAAGAAATGATTTGGCTTGTGCCCGATGATTTTGCATCTGAGGAGATGGTCTATCTTTGTGGATTCGTCGAGCAAATGTTGCGGAGCTTGTCATAAAAAGACAAGCATTTGTCGCAAAATGCGATAGCACCAGCATACCCTGTCAAAAATTACATCATTCATCCATTTAGTCAGTCATTCACATCATCCATTCAGTCCTGTGTAATTTCTGACAGGGTATGCTGGTGCTACCGCATATTGCGACAAATGCATGTCTTTTTATGACAAGCTCCGCAACATTTGCTCGACCAATCCACAAAGAAAGACCATTTATTCAAATCAAAGTCAAGATATTTTGGAATATGAGACTAAGACAATTAATTACTCCCATCTCCTCCAATTATTTTTTCTAAATATCCTTTATCACTGAGCTCTGTTTCGATTCGACTCGTTTTGCTGCGTGAGTCTGTTTGATAAGATATTCGTTTTGGCAAGTCTGCGTATTGTGTAAAATCGATTCCCCCATTACATACATTGAATGGATCGGGAGTATCTTTTGAATTTGTTCTCTCCACAAATTTTTCTTTTGAGGGTTCCCTAAGACTTCCACTCAGATTGGATGTCCCATAAAATGTATTCCCATAGAGTTGTTTATTTCCTTGAGAGAAGGGTGGATTTCAATTTTCTTCAGCTCTCTCAATCACAATTTTTTACTTCGGCGTACTTGTGATTTGTATTTCAGCACGTATTTTGGATTTTTTCCTAAGATACGGCAAAATATCAGCTTCATTGCTCGCTTGGCTTATGATTGGCTCAATTCCAGGTAGAGCATCAATCTCTTTAAGCATTTTCAAAGGGGGATAATATCCTCCTTCTCGACTTTGAGTTTCTTGAGACCTGATTTTTCGTTCGGCCTCTTTTGTACCGTTCCATTCTTCATCAGATTTTTTATCAATTTCTTGATCAAATTCTGGATCGAAGAGTGAGTCGCTGAAATCATCATCGATTATATAGGCTTTCTCCTTTTCTGCTGGGTCTCCGGATTCTTCATTTCTTGAGTTCGGCCAGTCAATGATATTATTGGCTTGTCGCTCTTGTAATTGTTCGCGTTGCCGTTTTTCACCTATCGAACGACGAGTACTCGAGCATTTTCAATCTCTCGAGTCTCGGACTCTTGTTTGTCCGCTAATTCGTATAGCTCGACTCTCGATCGCTCTGGATTCTCTCCGCCGACTTTCAATACCGGATTTTTCGACAATGCACCAGCATTGAGATTCTTACTTCCTGAACGATACACGACGTCGAACTCATATCCGGGAAGTAACGTTTTGAGTCTATTGAATCTCAAGTCCGGCTTCTTTGTATTGTGAAAATGTTTCAACGGCTCGTGATCTGTGACGACTGTGAACTTCTTTCCATATAGAAAATGCCGAAATCGTTCTTTTGCGTAAGCAATTCCTGGAAGCTTGCCTTCTGACTCGTCCATTGCCGTGCTCTTTGTTCTCCGGAACCAATTTTACAGAATCAAGGAAAAAAAATTTCCGTGCCAAAGTATCACTATGTTTATACCTCTTGATTTTGTATCATTTGGTGCACAGTTTCTTTCTGGATCAATGAGGGAATTAAATCTATTTAGAGTATAAAAGTGTACAATCATTTTTGAGAACATCTTTCGTAGAGGTTAGATTAGGTAGCGTGTCGAGCGGTATCCGTCATATTTCATGATTCGACTCTATATGAAGAATCATGTTCTGGGAAGCTATGTGACCCCTATCTTAATAATAATGTATCCTATACATTGGTTCTATATGATATAAGGTCCATATTCGAACTTGTGATGATAATTCGAGCCTAATAGGGTCAATAATAATTACGGATTATATAATATCCGTAATTTTTGATTATATTATATAATAATAATTCCGGACGAGGAGTATTCCACCTTTCAATAATTAGGGTAAATAATAGTCATTGTAATCATTCGAGTCTCTCACTTTAATCATAATGGTGTTTGGTTAATATAAAGAGATCATTATCGGTATGAATATTCTTTCTCTCTCCATTTCTGATGATGATTTGTTCATGGGTTTGTACTCAGGTTTTGATCCCTCCTTCTTTCTTGGTATAAGGCCGTTTCGAGGTTTGTCATATCAAAATTTTCCTGAAAATAGGGACTTCGTCCTGGATTGCTGGTAGTTCATACATTACGAGCACGTCGATCGTGTTCGACTGGTTTCTGTTTTTGAAGCTGGTCCCTTCATTTGGTTCGCTCGAATGGGAAATCGCCTTCATCGAGATGATTTCTGGATATAGCGATGTCATAGACAGTTTCCGTCTTTGGTGTTTCCTAGGAGCTGAAGAAGTCTTCTTACAGATCAGTGGGGGACCCATCCCAGGCAAGAGACTTTGACTACTGCGCCAATGACACCGAAGGAAATGATATATAGTAATCCGGAGAATGTAAAATGAGTCTGTAAACTATCAAACTTTTTTGTTATAGTCCTAACTTGGCTCATGGTTCGTGCTTGATTCAACATGTCTCTGAAGTTATTCGTGTATTGTTCAAAGAAATGATTTGGCTTGTGTCTGATGATTTTGCATTTGAGGAGATGGTATATCTTTGTGGATTATTCGAGCAAATGTTGCGGAGCTTATCATAAAAAGACTAGCATTTCAAATCAGAAAAAGATCTACGATCGAGGTAGTTGATTTTTTCCAATTTTTGAAAACTTGTAACTCACAAACAATGACTTTTCACGGAAAATGAAAGGTGAAAATATTTGCTATAGATGATTCGAACTACTTTTGACAAAGTGGTTCTGTATCGAAAATGTTCGTTGAAATTATTTTTTTAAACGATTTCGGCATCGCTGAAATTTGAATGCTCTTGCTGAAGTGGTGTCTCAAAGAAAAATACCAATGATGAGATTATTGTGAATACCGGGTCGCGGGGGAGAGGGGTTACTTCTTCAGTGGTCCACAATAGCAGACAGCAACCACGGCTATTTTGCGCGACCAAGTTTGGCCTTGTACTCAGCTCGTACTGCAATTTTTGTCCTAGTGAGGGCGGTTCAGGGTGCTAGTTGCTGTGATTGTGCGGTTTGGACTAAGTTTAAAGGGAGATTCATCTCTACCGTAGCATCCTGCAGTGATAACATCTCCTACTGTGATCTCAACTGACCGAAATTATCATGGAAGACGCGAGTAGGTGGAACTATCATTTTCGACGTTTCAGTAACCGCGTGCTATATAATTGACGCCTGATGATGAATGTTCCGTTCTTGCAAGGACGAAGGGCATTCAACAACGTGAACGGTGGGAATACCCAATGGCATGGGCCACCCCTTGCTGGATGCCAGGACCACCCATTCCAATTGCGCCCTGGAGTGTTACGTGGGTGGTTCTTTTCCTGTCTAGGTTGAGCGCTGGACTTAACCGGCTGGGTTTGGAGAAGTGGTTGCTAAATACTCAGGATACTCGATGGATAGTGTTTTATTCGTAATAGGTAATACAGAAACAGAGAGAGACTGAGTAGAGGTCTTGTACTCTATGAGAGGAACTAAGCTTCGAGAAACGCGACTAGGCTTTCAGAGTGCGACTAAGCTTCAAGAGGACGAGCTAAGTCCCAAGAGAGCGAAGTGTCGCAGGCACTCCGTATTCATATGCTTTCATTGACCTGGATACTACGCCCCTCGTAGTGCTTGGTGAAGGCTTGCGCCTATGCGAGCTTGCAGCCGCGTATGCATCAGCTGCATGCACTAGACACGCACATCCTAGTATACATATATTAGTCGCCCTCGTGACACCAAAAATCATCGAACCCGAGAAACAGATATTTAACGTAGATCGACTAACATCCTACAAAGGGCGCGCCGAAACGTACCCCACCTGAGAGTTTTGACTGATTTCATCTCCAGGGCAATGAGTGCATGCCGGGGTAGGGGTTATGATATACAGCGTAAGCCCACATCCTGCCATACGCCCACGTTCAACATAACCGTGAAACTTAAGTGCTGCGTTCGTCAAGAAACGAATACTTCTCACCCTCTGGGAGCAACTGTTGTATTGAACAACCTGGAGTTATCGTTGAAGCAAGGGATACTAGCCCTTACGATGAAATTCTTCTCAGAAATGGACCCTCCCTGATTCCCGCAACATAGGTTGGAGCTGTGGTGCATCCTGGAGCCGTCGTGGACTTGAGAGGATCATCCGTTTAATGAGATCAATTGACGAAAACGTCAATCATTCGAGGAGAGGGATTTTGTTACATATGTGTATATATACGTTCATATTACCTTCATACGTTCGTTGTTACTCGTGTTCTGTGGATGAATCGCGGCTGTTATACAATTTTGTTGTTTGTTGACGTCACGAATTCAGTCTGCTCGTGATCGTCACGAGTTCAGACGTATGTTATTGTCCTTGTAATTTCATCTGCAAATGATTTTATTCATAACCATTGTGTGCTCCTATTGTAACGCGTGATCGTAACAATACAATCGATGCATGCTATAGCATATGTGTTGGCGTGCTTCAGGAGGAGATTTAATTCTCAAATATGAGCTCAGGGAACGTTGATTCATTGACCTACATACGATCGAAGAGATCCGGATTCAGTCATCAAGATGTGATCCATGCAGCTAAATGTTAGGGGATCAATAATCTCGATCTAATTACTCATCTCATTGATTATTTGATAGTAATTAACCAATCGGGAATGGATATGATCGAAAAAGAGCACCTCCACAACGGATAAGATCATTCAAAAATCGGTTGATCCCTCCACCTGAGGAATGCAAGCTCAGATGTCAATGAGAGTGTTGAAATTCAATAACTGGTGATTATCCTCACTCTGTGTTCACGTAGTATGCACCAACCTGACAGAGTTATTTCTTGCTCTAGGTATAAAGACCATTCAAAGCAAATTCATTGATTAGCAAGAAAATCAGCCGGATGTATGCTGTCCACAGCCAGGTACTTTATGGGTAAGTTATCCAATGTAAACTTACCCTTGTTGCTTGATAAAATTGACCCCTACTTCTGACCTCCAGGGGAGTTAAATTGACTTCCTTAATTGGACAGATTATTCTCAGAAGGGTTCGTTGTTTAAACAAACAACTAAACCCTGGAACAAATCCCCTGTATACTACACCCACTCGAATTCAGAGCAAAGGAAAGCAAAAGGGTCTAGCCGGTTAAGCCTGGTGGATCGACTCCAGTCGAGCTTGGCCTCCAAATTAATTATTTCGTGTCGGTACCCTTGAAATATGAAGAATGTCCAAGGTATTCACCCCCACCTCTGACGGAGCCCCAAAAAAATGCAAAAAACGCGAAAAATCGTTCCTGTGATTAGCTCACCCTCTGCCGCATCAATCAAATATTCTGAAATTCTTTCATGCTATTTCAAATCGAGAATAGGATGTTTCCGTGATGGTAAGTTTTCATTTAGCGCTCCAAAAAAATTCATGGAAACTAAAAATCGAACATCGGCACTGAAAACGATCGAGTAGATGGAAACTGATCATACCACAGTATTTGTCAGACCCTTCTGAATAAAATGTGTATTTTTCAAGATTTTTTTTGGTGGTGGTAAGTGGCCAAAACACCGAGATATCGTTTCAAAGAAATACTCTTGGATTCAATCAAGAAACTGAGCTGTGCATGCGCATTCTAGAACAAGCCCTGAAAGAAATTCAATTCAATAAACAATGAATCTTCCGTCTGAATATGCCAAGCTGAAGCAGTACTCTATGCAGTAGGACCAAAAAAGTTTGTGACACCGAACCCGGAAGGGCTCAACGATCCTTCCAAGCTCCAAACGCGTATATCTCCGGCTCTACTCCATCAATCGATGTCTAGGGGGATGTTCATTGCGAAGGAAGTTAAATCAGCTATCGACCAAAAAAGGTGCTAGAAAGTCCACATCTATGCACAGAAAGTGCTGAACAGAGTGAAGAATAACGATAAAACCGAGGAATCTTCATCGAGCTTGTACTAATATCCCCGAAGACCCGACCCTAAAGTATGACGGGGGTTCTTTCAAGGACCAATGTCTTTGAAAATACTGTAGAGGTTCGAGGCCAATCGTGCCTGAATCACTCTGCGGGACTAATGTAGAATTCGAGTACAATCCAAGAAACACTATGGGAGATCTACTGAAAACTGTCCTTGACCCACTATGGGGGTTTCAGGCCAACTTCATTGGAGTAATACGGGGGTTTACTAGCCAAATCATCCTAGAAATACTATGGAGTTTTTAGACCACTTTGCTCCGAACTCCCATAGTCTATGGCCCCAATTGTCCCTCAAGCACTATGGATGATTCTGAGCCAATGTAGAATTCAAGGACAGGTGTCCGTGAAGTACTATGGGAATTTCGGGAAAATTGTCCAAAAGTACTATATTGACAGGCTACGGGAGTTCAGGGCCAAGTGGGCCAAGACCCCTATTGTACTTCTATATCAGTTGTCTTGGTTCTGCTATAGTAATTCTCGGACCATTGTTCTCGACTCCTATATTAGCTAAGAACCCTCATAGTGCTTCAGGGACATTCGACCTAGAACCTCCGTAATACTTCTAGGGAAATTGGTCTCTAAATCCGTAGTACTTTAGTGTCAGTTGTCCTCGAATTCCGACAGCAGTACCGGAAAGGGGGGGGGGTGGCAATTTCCTTCGAACCCTAAATTGAATCATAAACCTCAGAGCCTTCATGGGTGTCCAGGAATCATGCAAAGGTGCCTATTTTTCTCACCCGGGGTTCTCGTCTCTCGCCTTACCTCATTTCTTGCCAGTTTTTATCTCGTACTTGTAATTGGAATAAGATTGTGAATCTTGGGAGGATGACTTTGCAAACTTCCCCATCTTCAACGACTCTCGATAATCATGGTGCATACAAAATCAGGAGTAAAAGAGATACATTTTGCATATTGCATTTTCTAGAATTGAGATGAGACTGTTTGGAGTCGTATCAAGTTGATAATTACTGAGTTTTTTTCCATTCACCATGCATTTTCCCAATACTGAAACGATCATGAGGAATGAATCTCAGTTATTTCATGCTCTTCAGTCAGTGATTGTACAGATGTCTGGATGTTATGTTTTGTTGGAATGTGTGAGCAGGAGTCATTCAATGTGACAGACATCTACCTCTTTTGACGAGGAAGAAAAGACAGTCAGATAGATTATTATAATGCTGACAATGTGGTCTAAGAGTGTCGATAGACTGAGATCAAATTTTATAATCCTAAAGCAAGTGCGTTCAGGGATGGCAGTACATTTTTCCTTAAACTCAACTCATCTCAAGAAATAGCAAAGAAATGTTCAGAAAGGTCGATTGAGATGCGCCACAGGGCAAGCTGATCGAAGAAATGCCGATTTTTTTGTATATTTTGGGGTTTTTTGAGGGCTCTTAAGAAGGTGGAGGAACGAAGGTGATATTGCGGGATGAAAACCTCGACCTCCTTCATACAGGGATTCTCAAATGAAAGAGACTGTCCAAAGGCCAAACTCGATTAAGGCCGAATCACCAGGCTTAATAGGCTAGACCCTTCCTTGGTACCACACTGGAAAGCACGCATCTGAGTTTTTTAGGAAAATGAATAGAATTGGGCTCATACTTTTCAGTTCGATCAGCTGAATATTTGCTTTAAACGAAATCTCCGTCTGTGGGAGATGAATTTCTTGGCCTTTATGGTCGAGCTATCTCATCTTCTAGCAAGCCATGGGTGCTTGTCAATCTGATAAGATGGTATGATGTAATAGATCAAATATTAGAGTACACATAGTACAGAATGAAGACAAACTTTGGTAACCATCAAATATCACGTTTACAAACGACCTTCAGGATCCAAAAGAACTTTCATTCGTAGAACAAAGATGGGTGGAAGCCGTTTCAAATTTCATCTCTCCCGGATTGCAATCCAATTTGATAAAACTCGTCAAGATGCATCTCGAAACTCTCGTAACAATCGCGGATTCCCATGAATCCTCCCATACGGCACAATATGAACGGTAGACAAAGCCTGGCAGCTGCATACAGCGAACGGAATCTCGTTTCGTGGCGCCTGGCTCAGAGTCTGAACGCATTCGAGGCACGTACGAGCGCGACTCGCGAATAATCCGATCGCGCGATCAATCTGGAGACGTCCTGTATACGCTCAGCGATTCACTGCGGCGAGCGAAACGCGCAAACACTCTGCGCGAGGCTCACGCAGCGAAATAGCGCAAACTCGTTGTTGAGCTTCCTCGCTTCCTCACCTCCTCGTATATTCACGTCTGCGGGCTAAGCCGATGTCGTAAAGCCTCCGCGCTCCATTATACGACGACCCTCTCTATCGGTTTTCCATACATCCTTGCTCGAGCTGCCGTTTCCATTTTTTCTCCTGGCACAAGCTTTTGCCCTCTGATTATTCTGCTGCGCAGGTAGTTGGTAGCAATTCGATACTGGTACATTGTAACTAACGCACGAGCAGTAACGATACACTCGAGCCAGGGGCTTGTTGATTTCATTACCACTTTGCTCGCAATATAACTCCTTCCATTCTCTAACTCTGGTTCGTGAAAGCTTCCTCATGCAGTGTGTTCTGCAAAATTTCAATATCGGACCCACTGCCGATTCCAGATTGTATTTAAAAAATGACTGCTGTTTAGTGCACCTGATTTTGCCTGATGGATTCTTCTGTAGTAAGAGCGTTCCAGAAGGTAATGGTGAACAATGTGTAAAGCTGAAGTAAATTAGGCTGATTCGATGCTTTTTGATTTTAAGGTACTCTGAAAAGTTTAATGTCTTCTGTCGCAGTCATTGCATGATCAAGTAATGTAGATCAATAAGTGTGACCAAAAATATTGCATTGCACAGAATGTCTCTCAGAATTACTCCTCTAGTATACATTTTTTTAGCAGAAATATACCTAATTTTACATGTTTAGGAGTTTACTAAAAATGTATATTTTCGCTCGTATTTAACAGTAAGTTACAATTCGCTTTTGTCGAGGCCTTTAGATAGCCAATCGAGTCACACGAAATGCCTACTTACAACGCGAGATCGAACTTGAATTTTACGCAAAAACAGTGTACCCAACCAGTCCATGCGAGCCCCAAAGACGAACGTGACTATCAATTTGTGGAGAGATACTGGCATCTATTTCTCATTGTCAATCAGATCATAAAATTCCCAGTAAATCTAGACTTATTTAACAGACGAATTACGTCAATTCCTCAAAATTACAGCTCATTGAGCAAATCACGTCACGAAGAGGCATGTTTTGATCCAATCGGATAATCCCTCACTATAGTATGTTCGCTCTAAGAGCCATCATCATCCAATCAGACGATGAATCAAACTAGTCGCGTGCGGCAAATCAAGATACCAACAAGTCGAGGAGCGCGGAGTTACATCTTGGATCACATTAGAGCATGCACATAATTCACGTCTCATTCGAAGGAAAAAATTGACGGAGTCCTTCCAACGGTACAAGCACTACATCAAAAACCAAGTCCCGCAAGATCTCCAAGTCGCCGTCGATGTCACTGAAATACTTTTGAATAATTCTTCAAATCTAAACATGACCCGTTTCCTGCTCTCTCGCCAGGATCCTGCGCGTATATCGGCGCCCATCTCTGATTCCTCGCCGCACGCGTGCTGCGTTTTGTGGGAACCAGGAAAAGCATGGGTGTACAGAGTACGCGAAAACAATGCTCCTCGAAGCCGGAGAGATTTGTTTCTACGAGTAGTTTCCGGCTTAGAAGGCGGGCGCACGCGCGCTTGCTATCTAACTGTTCCCGCACGCGAATTCTTTCGCGGGACGATTTACTCCTACCGGTGCATGCGGACCGCACTCGGCGCGCGCATGCATCGGCTTGCATCTTGTACCGCATTTGCGACTTTTTGCTAATCGGGAATGTGAGATGAATCCGAACTACATCCGCAGCATATATTAGAGGTTTGTTTATTTGAGAATCCAATCGATCGTCAATGATAATTTTTCTATCTGGATAAGTTCTAAGGATCTTATAACTCGTGTGAGTAGTACGCACTTTTACAAACAGGATTATGAAAAGTAAATTTCAAATGCATCATTGTGAGTTATCACGACCGCGAGGTTGAACGCGCTACTTCATTTCCGGATTGTGAAAAACTACAGTTTTCGTATAAAAGCCAAAAGTTTGTATTTTGCATGCAGAGTGACCGATTATATACCAAAATTAGATGGAAATTGGATACTGTACCATAATCCATGAGCTGCGAACTACTTTTTGATCATTTTGTGGGAGTGATAACTATTCCAAAGTCCCTGTGATAAAGAAACTCTTGTGTAAACAGACATGTATGAAATTCACTATCATAATTTGTCAGCATCCATAATCATTCTGAATAACATCAACCATAGCGTATACTGGGATCTTTTGGTGTAGCTTCCACTTGTGACCAAAAGGGAATGAAATAGTGATCTTGATGCTGGGATTCGAGCAAACTCAGGTATCTACCTGATATAGTTTTTCCTTTGAAATTTCACCTAAGCATACTCCCAGAGTCTTGGTATCTTAGATATACATCAGATGGAGTCATGGGCCTGATAGGAGATGAATGAGCGAAATAAAACCAGAGAGTTTCACAAGTGTTCTTATGTCATCATGAAATCCAATATACGATCATATGAGCAATACCCAATTCTTTATTTGTCTCCTTATCGACGCTTCGAGGATTTCTTTATCCTAATAATCAGGACTGTAATAATGATAATGATTCAATATTTTATTGTAAAAAGTGCGCACATATTAGCTCCCGAGGATCATTCAACTCATCCAAAGTCTCTCTCTAACAACACATCACAGACAATTTAAAGCCTTTCGTCGTAATCAACCGACATGTCAAACTGTAATTAAATTTAGAACAAAAGTTCGAGAATCACAAGAACTTTTGTTCTAAATTTAATCTCATAAGAATATTAATACCTACGAGCGTCCAGCCAAACGCAAACATCACATGTAGTTCCAGAAGTGGTTCGTATGCCATCCTCCAATTTCTAACTATAATTAAAATACTGAGGCAGTCGTTACTCCACACTCGCAGTGGTTGAAGAATTAGTAGCTGAAGGATATAAACGTCTCTTTGCACTCCGCATTGGTTCACAACAATTCCAAAGTTGGAGATCCTGTCATCAAAATAGCAAACGGAGGCAGCGAAATTGGGCCACTAGCTCAAACACAGAACCAGTCGACTTGTATCAATTTCGATTTCGGACAATCATCGTAAACTCCTCTTTCTACTGTGGTCTGTTGCGTATGCACGAACGCAAATGATTTTAGAAATTTGATTCCTCTTTTCATGTCATGTTGACTCTTGTTTATAGATTTCTTCATCATGGTCCATTTTTTGATGATACTGAATCTCTATTTTTAGTCCATTACAATGTGCCTATACTATCGTTTCCGGAGATTCTTATTATGAAATAGTCATATCATATCTCACAGGGACATTATATAACGCTCGCCTGACAGCATCAAGCTTAAATTACATATTTTTCATTCTGAAAGGGTATGAAAGCTTATCTACAGCTCACCGTGATATTTTTTCAGTATCGTGCATCATTGAACTATTTTTTCACGGTGCAATAAATAAATAAACACGACAAAGAACAAAGGAAGAGTATCTCATAGGAAAGAAAGAAGAATTTATATCAGGTTGCACGCAATACAAGAGAAGCCGCGCATACAGGGGTAAAGGTTAACGGTTTCTACTCCTCGTCATCGGGAGGCTTATTAATTTTAATTCTAATCGGATTTCAGTGAGCGTCAGTTTGATCGACGTCACACACCCACGTATAGACGATTCTCGTGTTTATCCCAAAGGTTGCGCATATTCCATCATGAGATTCCTAAATATCTTTCCTCAAGAAACAACGCTCACATAATTGAGATCATGTCATTATCGAATTCCTTCCTCTTTAGTATTACACATCATCTGTGATTTTTCTGACATCAGTAAATTCACTCCAACGTTATCAAAATATTTTAATCTATTTCGGTGCAATAACAGAAAAGACAATACGGTTCCGTTTCCGTTTTATCCAGCATCCAACTTATTGAGATTTCAATCATCATAGGGAACTCGACAACCCCTTTGTCTCAAGAAAGTACATATCCTATAAAAGCTGTTATTATAGTAACTAATAGAATCAATACAACTATTATTCATGTATGTTTCAAAATGAATGAATTATAATAAATTCCACGAATGAACAAATAAACAAATAAAAAATATTGAAGCACCATTCATATAAGCCATCCCCCGATAGAAAGAGAGTACTATACCTCTTTTATTCAAAAATTCGAAAAGAGATAATGATTGCTATTCTAACACGGAATCGTTGGTATTTATGAAAGCCCGCGGATTTGAGATGAATGAAATATAAGCATTCATTCAAATCAATGCAACTAGGGATATTCTCTGAATTGCGATGTACCTTTTCTTCCAGAAAAACTGTTGGTTTTATTGATGCTTTACTTGTAAGCTCAATTTCGTTTCAGCTTTGATAGTTAAATCTCCCACGACAATCTGATTGTAATTCTACGTACAGGAGATCTTTCGAATAGCAAATATCCTGCCTGTTGATTGGCATCCAGATTAATGAATACATATTTTGGCATCCTTCAATCACAAGGAAGATCAAATAAGTGTGACCCTTAGTATCACTAGCTTATACCTGATTTCTGGAATAAGCTGGTAATATAAAGCTCGTTATGCTCATTCATTTAAATGCAATTCTGAGTCGAAATTTCTGGCCCGAGCACGTTATCAAGTCAACTTTCAACCCATCAATCACAGGTCAATAGGATCATTCTCGATAATGTTCTCTCCACAAAAGGGACAGGTTTCCATGAGCAAATTTGACCCATTTGACCAATTCAAAATACCAAGATTGAAGAATTTTCGTTCAAATTTTGACAGGCAATCTCTAACTAAGCCTCGGCGTAAATTGTTCATTTTACGAGAAAATATTTTTATCCAGATGAGGAGTGGATAGAGAGCTATTCAGTTCAAAAATACTGAGTGCGTGTATCGGAAATCCAAGTTACATATCGGAATATTTGCAATGGATTTCCATATAGGGATCATTATACACGTTCTTTTGTCCAAGAGTGATAGTTTCCTCAACACCCGAACGATCCTGAAGATTTCAATCGAACAATCAGTTCCAATCTTACAAGAATCCATCAATCCATCCAATGGGTATAACTGCATAGTCTCCTGCCCGAATCGGATAAGCAGACTCGAGCCTGGGCACGAAATGGAAGCGCCATATCCGATGCGATTCGCCGCAGCCATAGCTCTCCCGTGCGACGACGGTAGCCGATCTTTTGCGCCGTGGGACGTGCATCAGCATCCAGCCTCCGTGCAGAGAATTCGCTCTTGCGCGAAACCAGTTTTGCAGCCCGCGCGGGGACACGGGGCGACACTCGGCGAGTCTCGCGTCCCGCGCACGCACACGCAGAACCATCGCGAATTGTGCAGCCTCCGCGGCCTCCGATGGGACGTTCGCGCTTGCGCGAACGAATGATGGCCTTATCCGAGCGCGCCTCTGAGCCAAGCAGGCCCGTGTGCGCTCGCTAATTAATGTTAAAGATGACTAATTGATCTGTTATTCGAGACCGCGTCGCGCAAATAGCTCCGCTCTTCTCCTTTTTCGCCCCTTCCGTCAGACGCGATCGCCACTTTTTAGGTCAGCCCATCGGAGACACGTCGCCTGATGGATATACGTCAATTAATCAGACGCCCAGGCTTCCATTACTCGAGATGCGATCCACTTGATCGACTGGATCATGCAAGCGTGAGGTCGCTCGCTGCCGCGGACGATGTCGAACCGATCGGATCGTCGTGGCGAGCTTGATCCAATTGTCGAGACTTGGGCTGCAGAGTTGAATTTTCACATTTTTTGTACTTCGTGGACTGAAATATTAGATGATGGAGTACCTGGAAATGGATGATAGATTGTTTAGATTTGAGGAACTGGGCGAATTTGATAGGATGATGCTGCTGGTGGGCTGTGAGTAAGATTTTGAGATTTGTAATGATAGGTTTTGAATAGTAGATGCAGCTCGATCCTGATCGAAGATGGGTATTATCAAATCTATGAAGCCTCATACCTCAAGAATAGTCGTATGGATCCACTATCACAGATTCAGAGTCACATGAGTGCTACCTTTTCTCTCACTGAGAAAAAAATTTGGGTCGTAAGGCGATGAGATTTGCTGTGCCAGCCAAACTGGTAGTATTGTCATCTCACCTTTATGACTGATTACAAAAGCCTGACAGCAATACCAGTTTTGTCGTCGTGTTAAGCTATAAAAAGCAATCGATATTGCTATCAAAGTGTAATAAACGGTGTTGGGCACTTTGAATAAACCTTTTTCTATAAGTTTTTGAGGCTCCTTCTCACATATCGAGACTATATTCTACCTTCATCGAGAGTAAGCGTAGGAGTATATTGACAGGGTTAGGGGCGCCGATATAAATAAATTTGTTACAATTTGGTCATCCTAACAAAACGTATGGCTGTGATAACGAAACCGTATGGGTCTGACAGCAATACTTCGCAACAAAACGTCTGAATTGTCCCAAAATGCTTCTCTCAGTTCTGATATCTGACAAGTACCAAGCCGTACATCTGAAAACCAGTCTCGTCACCAGGCATCAAACAAGAGTACATGTACGAATTGAGGCGTATGTACCACTTGAGGTTCATTCCTAGAATCTCAGATCGGACTAAGCTGAAGCTCCTTCATACTAAAGATATACTAGACCTATGATGCGCGCTACGCGCGCGGAGGCCTGTGTAATTTTCTTCGGTTCTTTTCAATCTGTTATTTCTATCCTTCGCAAATATCAGAATTGAATGAGACGAAACTCTATACTGGACTGACAATCCGCACTTGTTATGCGTAGTAAATTCAGGATAGAA